>WAAB01014581.1:143528-178380 GCA_013389865.1 Piaya cayana | reverse complement strand
GCCCCGCAAGAGCTCCAGCCCCGCCCCGCCGCGAGGACGCGTGTTCGAGTCCCGCCGGGCCCCGCCCCGTCCCCCCGCAGATTTGAGTCCCGCCGCGCGGAGCCGGCTTCGCGCTCAGGTCCTGTCTCTCTAACGCGAGCATCCAGGTTCGGTTCTGGACGTAGCTTCCCCCGCTCTAGGAGGACGAAGGTTCCGGTTCCCGTCCAGGCGCAGCCTCAACTCCGCCACGAGAGCCCTGGGGGGTTCGCGTCCCCACTCCCCCCGCCTCGATTGGNAGCCCCTGGCTGTCGTTGCCCTGCAGTGGGCAGCAGCCCCGTAGCGGCCAGTTACCCGTCACGGTCAGTAGCCCTCATGGCCAGTATCCCACAGTGGCCGCTAGCCTCTGACAGCCGATCCACCATGGTGGCCAGCAGCCCACAGTGGGCGGTAGCCCCTCACAGCCACTACCCCACGGTGGCTAGCAGCCCACGGAGGGCATTAGCCCCTGGCTGTCGTTGCCCTGCGGTGGCCAGCAGCCCCGTAGCGGCCAATCGCCCCTCACGGCCGTTCCCTCAGAGGGGCCAGCAGCCCACACGGCCCGGTCGCCCCTCACGGCCGGCAGCCCCCCCCGCCCGCCCGCTCGGCCCGAACAAAGCGCCCCCGCGCCGCCTCACTTGTCCAGCACGAAGTAGAGGTCGAAGGCGCCGTGGCAGGACGGCTGCTCGGGCTCGGGCATGGGCAGCGACAGCGGCGGCAGGAGCAGCAGCAGCAGCGCCGGCAGCGCGGGGCGGCCCCGGGTTGCGGCCCCCGCCATGGACCCCAACGGCCGCCGGCCCCGGCCGAGCGCGCGCTGCCCCCCTCCCGCCGCCAGCCGACCCACAGCNTCCGCCACGAGAGCCCTGGGGGGTTCGCGTCCCCACTCCCCCCGCCTCGATTGGACTCCCGGTGCTGCCTCCCCCCCACCCCGGGTGCGAGGACGCGTGCTCCGGTCCCTCACAGCCTCCCTCTCTCCGAGAAGGCTTCAGGGCACCGGTTCCTGGCCTCGGATTCGAGCCCCGGTGAAGCCCCCGCCCCTCCGTACCCGGCTCAGCTTCCCCTACCGGGAGTTCCCGGGTTCGAGTCCCGACACAGCCCTTCGGAAGGATGGTGTGAAAGTGGCACCTGCGCCTTCCAAGTTTTCCCTCCTCGGGGACACATTCAGCCGCCCCTTCCCGTCCTTCCCAACATCTCCTCTCTGGGACTTGGTGCCCAGCCTGTCCTAAAGCAAACGGGCGGCACCCTCCCTCTGAGAAGAGCTGGTGGGGATCCTCCCGGGACCCTTTGGTTTTGTAATCAATCTTGGTTTTCCCTGCCACCGGGACTGAATGCTGGATATTCCTTTGCTCCAGCAACCAGCTACAAGTTACTGCAATCCCCCTGTGTCAGCAGTTTTCCCTGTGCTACAGCACAGCCTGACTGTTGCTTGAGGTCTGCGTGTGTGGGAGCCACCAAAACGTACGGTTGTCAATGGGCTTTGGAAAACCAAGCCCAGAGCAGGCATTGGGTTCAAGGTGTGACCTGGATTCCTCACGGCAGGTGTGTGCTGGGTCCTTCACCGCAAATACAAGGGACAGGACAAAGCATCCCTTTGTGCCACCAGAATATTATCTTTCAGGTTTCCATAGTTGTTGAGTACCTCAGCCTTCTCCTCGTCTGTTGATATGTGATCACCATTCCCAACCATCAATGCAGGTATGTTCTTCTAACCTTCCTCCTTTGATCGATGTACCTGTAGAAGCTCTTCTTGTTAGTCTTTACTTCCCTTGCCAAGTTCAGCTCCAGCTGCGCCTTGGCCTTGCTAACTGTGTCCCTCTATAACCAACAGCATCACTACACACATCCCAGGTTGCCTGTCCCTGCTTGCACTGCCTGTGCCTTGCAAAAAAAAAGAAACCCACCCATGTTTACCTTTAGAATCTGACTGGTCTAGCTTGCAATGGCATCAGTCAGAGGGCAAGTAATTTACCAAGACAAAAATCCTCCAGAAATTACTGATTTTCCCCCCATCACCTACTGGATAAATTATTCATGAGTGAGTGCGAGTTTGTGGCTGACAGTAAGCTGTCACGGCCCTGTGGCTTTTATTGAATCCCTGTTTTATGGGGCTGTACGGAGGATATTCCCTGGAACCCTACCGTTTGTTCCCAAGATGCTCTTTCTTTTTCCTCGTAGTAACTATCTCATTTCTTAGGCTGATCATCTTATTTCCTCTTTTCTTTCAGCAGTCCCTGCTCCGCTGCCTGTTCCTAATCTGATGAGAGTTCCTCGTGCTGCTTGGCGTTATACAGGGGTACGGGAGCTTCGGAAACCTCCCTGTGAGAAACACTGTCCATGTGAGCATTGCAGGACAGAGCACCTGAGTGTGGCAGCAGGCCTCATGCTCAGGGAATACAGGTGAAAAGGAGGGCAGTTTGTGTTTCTCTCTGGCAAGAAATGAAGTTGCTATTGTAAAAGCACAGCTTACTGCAAGCTTCCATAAAGGGCTTTCTGTTTTACTGCAGGTATAAAGGCTGTCATACCTCTCAGGAGAGCCCAGACAGCTTAAGCGGCATTGTAGGGTGAGGAAAAATGCACAGAGAGTGTGAGGGGAAGCTGGTATTTGTCATCCTTGTTGAGCCTCTGTCTCTCAGTCAACATCTTTCTTGTTCACGCATGATGAAATGCAAGAGGAACCCCGCATCAGTCACACCAGCCGTAACCTGGCAAAGTGGATATCTTTAACATCCATCTTCTTCTTGTCACTTCTAACAGACAGGTTTCCTGGGCTGAATTGCTCATCCGCACAACAGGACTCCATGCAGAATTTTCAAGTATTTTCTTGTTGAACTGGATCACAACAAAGCCCCGCCATGGTGAGATCCAACAAACTATTTCTGTTTTCCCTGCTGCACGCTTATGAACAACCTTAGTCTTTAAGCAAGTGCTAGTTCTTACAGAAAGGATGCCTTGAGGCTTGCAGATTGCTGTCAGCATTCCAAGTGTGCAGTCATGTGTCGTAGATTAAGCCCCAATGTTTAATAGGTACTGGTGTTACAATTTATTTTTTTCCTTTCTGTATGATTTCATTTTGCTCTCAGTGCAAATAAAATTGTCAGATGAAGTGGCTCTGTCAGGAAGTTCAAATGGGAGGACTGAAAAGAGCTTTGCAAAATGAAATATGTGAAACAAATCCACAAAATTACATGCAGGTAGAATTCAGTCCTAACCAATACCGTGTCTGCGCATCCTAGTCTACCAGCGCTTGAAAGTCTTGTCTGCACAATCGGGGCATAATTGTTTTTCAACCAAGACAAGGACCTAACGAGGATCATTAGGCCATGTACCTGAATCATGCACATCACCTGCTCCAAAAGGGATTTTAAGCCTCTTCCCTCTCCAAGAGCAGCTGGGAAAGTTGTAGTCACAGGTGGTTTGCTGGAGAGTTTTCATTTGAGCCTATTTGCTGCTGTCTTTGGCTGGTTTTCTGCAGGCACCGTGCTCTGACCTGGCAGCTATGTCAGAATGCCTTCTCCAGGCCCATCCAAATGCAACACCAATCCTCGGGATGATGCAAGTTGGAAATTTCACAGAAGTCCATGGAGCAACAGTGGTTTATGTTAGCTGAAGATCTGCCTCGTGAAGCCCTTAATGTCTCTGAGCTAGCAAGGCTGAAGGGTAAGCAAGCGGTGCTTTACAGTCCCCATGGATGCACAAAACACAGAAGACTGAGGACTGAGCAGCCCGTGGTTTGCCAGAGACCCAACAAAGCCAAGGGCTGATAATCCATTACATCTCAGCGACGCTGCGCAGTGCTGACCTCTCCCTCTTTCTCTCTCTGCAGAGGCGTGCAGGCTTTCTCAGAGTTTCCAAAACAAGCTGCCCTTCAGCTTCCAGAGCTGCACGAGTTAGCCGGAGCCATAGGAGTCCTTGCCTCGCCTGGGACTATGTGTCATGTTATCCAGATGCTGGAAATTTTACTTCAAGCGCATGTGGCTGACTGTGTTTGGAACGAGCTACCCCTGCCAGCTGGATTGCTGTGGCAGCCAGGGTTTGCTCTAGTTTCCAAGTGTGTGAATTCCTCTTTTAGCCTGTGGTTTATGCTGAAGTAGCAGATAAATCATGCCTGTTTTGCTGGAGTGGTTGGATGAGAGGGAGGTAGGCATGGAGGGATGGGGTGGTAGCTTGTGGCTGTTTACGTGTGTTTGGCTTTGTTCGCACAAGGACCCAGGGGCCTCCTTTCCCAGTTCTCAGAACTCATTAGATGATGCTCACCTCTTCCCCTTCCTCCTCCACCGCAGCAGCGCTGAGCTGAGCTGGAACTGAAGCGCCCAGCCCCAGCGGGACGGGCGTTTCTTGCTGCTTGCACACTAACAGGGGAAGCGCAGCACAGGGAAAAGAGGCTGTGTGCAAACGCTTGGAAAAACAGACTTGCGGTGCTGGGAAAAGAAGGGCTGCAACGATGTTCCTTAAACTGGATTCTCGTGCTGCTGCCTCCACTGCCTGTGGAGATACCTGCTGATATCCAAGGAGCTGCATGGGGCATCAGTATCTTCCCAGCGGAAAGAAAAAGATGATGTTGCAGCTGAATGAGGGAACTCCTTGCACCCTTGCCTATGTTGAGGGACCAAAGGCAGCTGCAGACCTCTGCCTCAACACCAGGCAAGTCTCTTGATGGTTCTGGGTGTTGGTTCTACATCTGGAGTAGCAACAGCCTCCCCTTGCTCACCATCTTGTTGATCTCAAGTGGAGCTCACTTGCACAACAACCTCCTTTACACTGGTTTCTTGCATCACGATACTCACTGGCTGCCAGGAGAGAGGGGTGAACAGGGGAACTGGGGAGAAAGCATTCTTGGGTGTACTTAGTATGTGTAAGGATGATAGCGTTTGGAGAGAGGCAATGTAGAAGAAATGTCTCCCAAAATATGGATGTATCCAAAATGTCTTGACTTGCCTAATGATGGCTGGTCCCTTCCAGGCCTTTTCTACCTCTCAAATACGATAGAGTTTTGTTTCCTTTCTGTCCACTATTCATTCTGGGTAAAGGAAGGTGGGTCTGGCACTGTTCTGCAGATACATAACCCACACAGACCTTCACCCGCCCAGGAAAGGGCTGCAGCGATCAGTCCACATTCCTGCCACTGCAGGACCCTCAGGTCATGCACATCCTGGCTTTGGACAAGTAACCTACTTGAGTAAACACATTCCTCTTCATATCACCACCCATATTATAGCTGCACAGCGTCTCTCAGCTCCGGGCCATGGCCAGCTCAAACCCAGCAGGTTACAATATCCATCATACCATGTGAGACGATGCTGTATGTATGCGGTTGGATGAATAAAAAGAGGTAAAACAACTCAGGTAGTGGGTTTTTGGTTTGATGATTTCTCACTTAATACTAAGGAATGAGATTTTGGCCAACACAGATTCACATGACAGAAAAAGCCTTTGAACTACTTCTGAGGTTCCTTTTCTTCTGCACACAGCAAAAACAGATAATGAAAGGAAAGTGTTAGCTGTTCTAGAGCAGGGAAATCCATGGTCATTTAAAACAGAACTCTTAAATATAGCTTGTAGAAGCAGCAGTCTTCTCATGGAAAGCTGATGTGCAGATGAATGTAACTTTACTGCCAAGATTTACTGCAGAGAAAGTAGTAAACAGTGCAGTTCATCACACACATGGGATTATACAACTCATTTCTTTTAATTCAGCGCTTGCAGATGATCTCCCCATGTGTTGTCCCTTAAGGTCCACCCACTCCCACCTTCTTTTTGGCCCAGGTTGGCTGGAAAGGCCTTAGGAGAACTACATTTGTGCCAAACCAAACTCAGCATGTTTCAGAAGTAAGTATTTGGAGCAAAAAGTTAGCCCACAACTTCAGCGTAACCTGTTTGTAAGCCTGGCCCTGCTTTTGGGTCTTCCTGCAGCATTAAAATGGGGCTTGGTGGTGGGACATGCTGCAGTGAGATGACCTCAGCAGGAGGAAGGACTATTTGGCTTAACCAAAGTCAAACAGTGGGTCAGCAGCTGCACAATCTGCTTTTGCTGTAGACTGTAAAGGGCTGGGAGGTGTCTGTTGCTCATTAAGTTCAGTCCTGTTCCAGGATAGCTCTGCAAAACAACTGGGACAGCCTGCTTCCTACAAGATGTGGAACGTGTAGGGAACCAATTTTAGTTTCCAAAGTTTTGTTGAAGTTGCGTTTGTGTGAACTGCCATTCTGATTAATTCAATGTACTTTCTGATTAAGGTCTGGATTTGTCATTCTGCCACATGCTACAGGAGAGGAGTGAAGAGGAGAGCTGAAGGTGTCCTGGTCCTCCTGCCAGCTCCAGCAATGCCTGCTGCCAGTACCGCTTGCCGCCTGCCTGCTGCAAAGCAGCGGCTGCTGGAAACTGGTGGCAGGCACCAGACGGCACTTTGGGATGCTCTGATCTTCGTGAACTGAAGGATCAAGGTGATGTTGATGTGAACCGTTGAGCTGTTCTAGCTTAAACGGAATTTGACTCAAGGCAGCTCACAAGAAAACATTTTTCTTCTCCCATCCCATGATATAAACAAGACGTGGAGGTCTCATGTTTTGCAAAAGGAAAGAGAAACCAGCACGTCTCCAGGAGTTACACAATGTGCAGTAGTTTTTCAGGAGCTGCCTCCCCGAGGATTAACGATACAAATCCTTTTCCCCTTCACAGATGTAGCCTCGTGGTCTGTGCCCGTTCTGTAAATTAGTGTATAAATGAATAAATAAAAAGGATAGCATTAGGTAACACAGGAAATATCATGTTAGTGTGGTGTTGTGCATATCATCCAGATGGAAAGTATCTGTCTAGACAAATCTGGGAATTATGCAAGCTCAGAATTCCTGAATAGCCATTCCTTTCCAGTATCATTAAACAGTTTGCAATACCAACTGGAAAGACACAGAAAACCGCAGAAACACACACACTCTTAACCCTGAAAACTAGGAAACCTAAATATTAGCAACACAGCAGATGAAAGAAACTATAAATGTGGGAATACAGAGTGATGTTGTTAATATGTGCACGCTGGCCTATTAGTAACCCAGATGAGCTGTGGGTGACAATCAGTACTCGTTCCTGGCCCTGGCAAAGGTGCAAAAGGCTCTGTTATTTTTTTGTGTCATTATCTGCTGGCTGATTCCCTGCACAGGGGACAGAGCTATGGGTTTCCTCTATCCTCAGATGAGCAGAAGGAGTGAAAACAAAGAAGGAAAGATGGGCTGTCCTGGTGCAAACCATTACAGAGTAAAAATAAATCCATCTTGGCCCAGGAGAGTGAAAAATAAACAAACCCAACTCAGCATAGAAAACAACCCACTGTGCCCCAGGGGAGCTGCTGCTGGCTCAGAGCAGTTCTGAACGATAACTTAGGCTGGGATTTTAGCACAACTCTAGAGTTGTAGTGACCCTTCTTGGTCTTCTTGGAGAACAACGGCCCAGCTGGAGGAGGCAGAGGAATGGAGTGGGCAGGAGCTCTCCCTGAAGAACAGTGCAGCCCATAAAAATAACAGCATGTTTCCAAACAGCGTATGAAGGGGAGAGGGTGGGGGGAGAACAAGCAGGTATGAAACAGGTCGTGAACCTACAGCCACTCAGTTTGTGACAGTTTCATTACTAACTCTATAGGCAAAGGATAAACGCCTTCTAGGGTGCATCCAAACATCAACGTAGCTTTTGTTCTTTTTTGGTATTATACTGATTTAGAAGTGGCTCATGTTTATCTGTCCAGCCTGACCTGTTTGGGGCTGGAAAGGAGAAAGAGAGCATTATACTGGGAAGTCAGCTTTTACCTTCCTAGGCCTAGGAGGCAAAATAAAAAAGAGCGATTGGGAGGAAAGATGGTAAAACACCTGCTTCTACCGCTGCTTGGGGCAAGTCATGTAAATATTTACGCAGAGGCAGCTTTGCAGGGCCAGCGGGCTGCAGCAGGACTGCCCCTGACAGCGCACACAAGCCACTGTCCATCAGCAGCCTGAAAAGCAGATGTGCCAATTTCCTGTGCTTGATGATGATGGCTCCTAATTACACCAGAGCTGTGGCAATGTCCTTTCTCGTGTACGACTCTTAATTTTGTTTCATGAAGTCATCTGTGCAACTTTCTTCCGGTACGCAGTTGTGGCCGAGCCGCAGTCACGGAGAGCTTTGTGCTCAGCAGCAGGGCAGCCGCTGCCACCTGGGAGCCCTGCTTGCACCAGGGGTTTGGGCGCCACCGATAATTGTGCAGACCACACGTGGCTCTCATTTGCCACTGGCATCATAGCCATAGTCGGGCGTGAAACTCACTCCTGCAGGAACATTTCTCCTTAACGCTATGATTCAGTGGAGTGTAAGCTTCCCCTGGGGTTACAACAACCTGAAAGCAGCCACCTACAGCTCCATGTTGGAACACAGCAACTCAAACCACCTTGCCTATGCTCTGACCAAACATAAATAATTTATAGCCCACGCGAAAGCCCACAGGGATCTGGGTCTGTTCTCTATCTCCTTTAGGTTATAATATAGGAACCACATCTGCTGGGATCACCATGCTGCAGGGTGGTGGGATCTCAGCAGAGACTGATGCTTAGAGGGGTTGCTGGTTTGTGTGCGTGTGTCTGTGTAATTTCTCACCGTGTTTTTTCACTAGGGGAGATTTCCTTGGTGGCATTCTTGATGGTGCTTTTTCCAATGACTTTTCATGCTTCCTCTGACTTAGAGAGTGGTTTCTTTCCATGTTTTTTGGGAGTTTTTTGTCAGTTTCTTTGGATATTTGTTCTTTCTCCTTTTTTTCCCCCTATTTTTTTCATCTGTAATTTGAGAGGTTCCCCAATTTTTGAGTTTGCAATGAAGCTTTTATTTATTTTCTTTATTTAGACAGGGGGGTTTCTACGTTTTGGATGGGGCTTTTTACAGATTTTTTCATGCGTGACATTTTGAGGAAGTAGCTTGGGGTTTTGGCATGTTTTTTGATCTAATTTTCTCTCCCCTTCCTCCCCCAGTAGCTCTTTACAGGAGTTGGTAACTTAGCTTCTCATGTGGGTTCTGCTTTGCATAGTTCGAGGTCAGTGTTCTAGATTGCTCCTGCGGCCACCTGCAGCCCCCAGCAGCTGTTACGTGTTCACTGATTGCAGTCTGTGTTTATAAAATCTGTGATTACAGGAGGGTTTCTTCTGTTTTGGTGTCACCTGTGGGGTGTGAGGCTACTGGTGGGAAACAGCTGTGCTCCTGGTGCTCAGCATAGGGAGAACGCAGAGGTTTGTAATCAGGGAGAAGTGGAAAACTACCTCCAGAAGATGAGAGCTGTGGGGGGGCCTTGTGCCCTGCCTGTCTCTGCTGCTGGAGGGGCCCCAGCTGCCTCCAGGACGATGCAGAGCTGGCTGTGGTCTGGCCTGCAGCAGCTTCACGGAGGAAAGAGCTGGAGGAGATGGAGATGGGGCTGTGTAGCACCAGGAGAGGCCAGACCATTTGTTGAGACCTGCCTGCAGGTAAGAACCAGGGCATGTAGGAGGAGGGGGTGCTGCTGGGAGTGGTAGATGAAGGCTCCAGCGTGGGGCAGCTGGGGAAGGGCTTGTTCTCCACTTTCTGATGTTCACAGTCACCATTCTGACAGTAAGGGAGGGAAGGCACAGTGCAGAGTGAGGCTTTGGGTGCTGAGCATGCAGGGTGGGATTATCTCTCTTAGAGACCCCTTAGGAGGGGTGGAACACTTCATGTGGTTGGTAACCTGAATGTGCACGACACGGCAAGCATGGCAGGAGCAGATTCCCTGCACGTTGGTCTGGGATGGGCACCTGAGAGGTGGAGACAGTGCTGCAGTGAGTAGATAGGAGCTCTTTGAAAGACAGAAGGGGAGAAAGGGGCGAGGAGTTGCCCTCAGGTCTCAGGAGGGGCTGTGTGTGGAGTTGTGTGGGACATGGTGACAGGCTGGCTGCATGCCGGAGGTTGGGATGGGATGGCAGCAGGATAGAATTAACCTGGTCACCATAAAGCCAGTTGAACACTGGTGCAGGGCAACCCAGAGAGGTTCAGCTGACAGCCTGGAAGAGTTTTAAGGCCTGATGAGTCAAAGCCCTGTGCTTCGGTCTGGACTCAGAGTTTATTGTGATTGGAGTTGGAGGCTGGGCTGTCTGAGGTACTTTCCAACCTGACTGACCGAGGGATTTTCCTTCTTTATTAAAAGGTACAACGTGTTTTGGGCATGCAGATAGCAAACCTGGCTGCTGTACTGTATTCTTAATTTTGAGTTACTAGGAAGTTTTCAACCAAAATACAGATTCTGGTCAAACATTTTATAGGCTGTGCTGGGTGATAATTCTGTTTTATAAAATAGCCTGGTATTCCTACCACAGTCAGTCTTCTCATTCTGTCTGTTGCCAGAGACTTCTCTGTATGAAGAGTGCTCGTAGGAGTGTTTGCCAGTTGAGTCATGGTTCTGCTGGGTTATTTACTAGCTGAGCCACACTGGGAGCTCTGGGGTATATCTGGCTTGCTCCTCTATTCCTGTGTGGGATTCCCCCAGCCGACAGGGTGATAAATGGGATTTTGTACATTGGTGTGACTATACTGGCCTCTAGGCAGGGGTGTCATAGTTTTGATATACTTTAACTGAGTAGTACCTACATTTGTATGACTCTTCATTACCTTTTCTTCAATTTTNTGCAATGAAGCTTTTATTTATTTTCTTTATTTAGACAGGGGGGTTTCTACATTTTGGATGGGGCTTTTTACAGATTTTTTCATGCGTGACATTTTGAGGAAGTAGCTTGGGGTTTTGGCATGTTTTTTGATCTAATTTTCTCTCCCCTTCCTCCCCCAGTAGCTCTTTACAGGAGTTGGTAACTTAGCTTCTCATGTGGGTTCTGCTTTGCATAGTTCGAGGTCAGTGTTCTAGATTGCTCCTGCGGCCACCTGCAGCCCCCAGCAGCTGTTACGTGTTCACTGATTGCAGTCTGTGTTTATAAAATCTGTGATTACAGGAGGGTTTCTTCTGTTTTGGTGTCACCTGTGGGGTGTGAGGCTACTGGTGGGAGGCAGCTGTGCTCCCGGTGCTCAGCATAGGGAGAAGGCAGAGGTTTGTAATCAGGGAGAGGTGGAAAACTACCTCCAGAAGATGAGAGCTGTGGGGGGGCCTTGTGCCCTGCCTGTCTCTGCTGCTGGAGGGGCCCCAGCTGCCTCCAGGACGATGCAGAGCTGGCTGTGGTCTGGCCTGCAGCAGCTTCACGGAGGAAAGAGCTGGAGGAGATGGAGATGGGGCTGTGTAGCACCAGGAGAGGCCAGACCATTTGTTGAGACCTGCCTGCAGGTAAGAACCAGGGCATGTAGGAGGAGGGGGTGCTGCTGGGAGTGGTAGATGAAGGCTCCAGTGTAGGGCAGCTGGGGAAGGGTTTGTTCTCCACTTTCTGATGTTCACAGTCACCATTCTGACAGTAAGGGAGGGAAGGCACAGTGCAGAGTGAGGCTTTGGGTGCTGAGCATGCAGGGTGGGATTATCTCTCTTAGAGACCCCTTAGGAGGGGTGGAACACTTCATGTGGTTGGTAACCTGAATGTGCACGACACGGCAAGCATGGCAGGAGCAGATTCCCTGCACGTTGGTCTGGGATGGGCACCTGAGAGGTGGAGACAGTGCTGCAGTGAGTAGATAGGAGCTCTTTGAAAGACAGAAGGGGAGAAAGGGGCGAGGAGTTGCCCTCAGGTCTCAGGAGGGGCTGTGTGTGGAGTTGTGTGGGACATGGTGACAGGCTGGCTGCATGCCGGAGGTTGGGATGGGATGGCAGCAGGATAGAATTAACCTGGTCACCATAAAGCCAGTTGAACACTGGTGCAGGGCAACCCAGAGAGGTTCAGCTGACAGCCTGGAAGAGTTTTAAGGCCTGATGAGTCAAAGCCCTGTGCTTCGGTCTGGACTCAGAGTTTATTGTGATTGGAGTTGGAGGCTGGGCTGTCTGAGGTACTTTCCAACCTGACTGACCGAGGGATTTTCCTTCTTTATTAAAAGGTACAACGTGTTTTGGGCATGCAGATAGCAAACCTGGCTGCTGTACTGTATTCTTAATTTTGAGTTACTAGGAAGTTTTCAACCAAAATACAGATTCTGGTCAAACATTTTATAGGCTGTGCTGGGTGATAATTCTGTTTTATAAAATAGCCTGGTATTCCTACCACAGTCAGTCTTCTCATTCTGTCTGTTGCCAGAGACTTCTCTGTATGAAGAGTGCTCGTAGGAGTGTTTGCCAGTTGAGTCATGGTTCTGCTGGGTTATTTACTAGCTGAGCCACACTGGGAGCTCTGGGGTATATCTGGCTTGCTCCTCTATTCCTGTGTGGGATTCCCCCAGCCGACAGGGTGATAAATGGGATTTTGTACATTGGTGTGACTATACTGGCCTCTAGGCAGGGGTGTCATAGTTTTGATATACTTTAACTGAGTAGTACCTACATTTGTATGACTCTTCATTACCTTTTCTTCAATTTTTCAACACTAGAAATTAATTTGTGTTATATACTGAGCAGTCCTGCTGTCCTGTTTTCTTTAATCCAAGAGATGATCTTTTTTTCCTTCCTGTGCTTGAGCAGTTGTGTTAGGGGTGAAGCAGTATGGTCTGGGATTCCAGATTTCACTTTGAGCAGTGGCACTGGCAGGGCAGTCGATACAATTATCTCCCTTGAATAGGAGGGTAATGTCTCCTCATCCAGAGATGAGCAGATGAAGCAGCTTTGTAAAGGTTTTGTTGTTTTGGTGCCTTGGAGATAACTCTGTTAACCACAGCTGGTGCTGTGTATGTCTTTGTGCACAAACAACTTGGGATGTGGAAGGTGACGTGCTTTGTGTCGCGGCTTAACCTCAGCTGGCAACTCAGCCAGTCAGTCACCCCTCGGAAGGTGTTTCCTTGGTCATGTCCTGCACAGAGGAGTTGTGTGCATTTGTCTTCTGCAGAACTGCTGCTGTGATAGCTTTGCAGCACCTCAGCACAAGTGTCTCCTTACTTAGACTCTGGTGGGCACCTACCCAGCTTGCGTTTGCACAGCAGAGAGAGCAGGCTTGCGTGCAGTCATGCAGCACAGGGGGAGGCTTGCCTGTGTTGCCTGTCTGCATGTCCCCTGGCTAGTTTGAGGAGTGGTCTTTAGCTTCTACACGGAAGCAGCTTTTTCTCTACATTGCAAGGTCACTATAGGACAAGACGCCTGTGGTGAAGCGTGTTTACTGGGAAGCACTTCAGTCCCTGTTGAGGATGTGCAAATAAGGTGTGGGTTAATTCATAGGCTCACTCATTTCCTGAGGCAGTGATGAGTCAGCATGTGCTCACCTGGGCAGCTCAGACACCTCACCCATTGTCACAGTCAACTTGTAAGCAGACACAGAAATCAATGCTTTGACTGACTCTTACTCCCCAGTGTTGGCACAGACCAGCTATGGTGTGTATACCCCTTAGCAGTTTCCTGACAGCGCTGTCCCCTCTTCCTCTGCTTAGCACCCATTACTTGGGTGTCTGTTTGCTCATTTCATGCTCCTGAGCTGGCAACAACCATTTGAACCAGCAGCACCTCAGGCAGCAAGTTGGAGTCCCTGTGGGCTTGGGAGAGGCACTTGATGCATACACAGCAAAAGAAATGGGAGATGCTGTCTCCTGGGGCAAGCACAGGCATGTGTTTCTGTTGAACAGGGTTCAGTCTGCTGCTCTGCAATTGAAGCTGTCCCCTTGCTTGCTCCCATTGCACCCTTAGAAATACAGTTTGTGTGCGAGTTCATCCCCAGTTAGATGTGTGCCAGCAATGTTTCTCCTTTCCAGGAATTCATTGCAGTCTTTGCGTGTGTTTTCAGCATCTTCCTTGCTATCTGTCTAGCACTTGCTGAGGCTGAAACTATCTTAAAAGACTGTTCTCCAAAGCTCAGTTAGGAGGGGTGAGCTCTCTGCACCCCTTGTGCATGCAGTGGTGATTAAAGTGTAGCTGACGGCATCATCTAGTTGAACTTGACTTGTCTGGGATGGTAAACCCCGACAGATCCTGCTGGTTGATGGAGAAGGTGGAGAGACAGCTCTCTGCGTTCAGTGGGATGACTGCCACCTGTGGAGATCAGACACATTTTCCATTGGTCCCGACAGCCACAAATTATGCTGCTGTACCTGAACACTCCAGGGTTCTTGGATGCGAAGCCGCTCCACTGCCGTGTCCAGCAGCCCAGACGTACCTGGAGTGGCACAGCAATGGCAACAGCTATTCTTGTTTGCTTTGCACAGGACACTTCATCCCAATAGGTTCCAAGTTGCTTTGCAGACACCAGGTGGAGGGCTGGCCACCAACAGGAGTTACAAGGAAAGCACAGCCTCTCTGAGCTTGAAATGTGGGAACTGCTTATCAGCTCTGCTTGTCCTTATCTGCAGGAAGAAAGGGAAAACCCCTGTAAAACTCATCCTATAAATCAACAGATCACTACTTTCCTGAGCCACGTCACAAGATCATCAATGAGTGTTAAGGAAGCTCAGTCATTAGCAGGGAGTCATCACTTTGCTGCCTATCTCATGAAAAATTAGTTGTATGCCCTGTCAAAAAAAACCAAAACCAAACCAGATGCCTTCTGTCCTCATTTTCCAGATGTGGAGCTGCCTGAACACACAGAACCCCGCGTTCCAGATGGGGCGAGTGACAGTGATGTGGGATGCTACTCTGGATGTGCACGTTAGGAGCAAGTTTTAGTAAAGGGGCTGAGTAGACCTGCTGTTTTACTATGAGTTATGTCATGAATTAACAGGAACACTGATCTGAGACATCCAAGTCATCTAGAGATGGTCAGATGAGGTAGGTGTACATTTTCAGCGCTGTGAAGTCACAGCTGTGACAATAGTTCCTTAGAGCCAAGGTAACAAACTTTGCTTGTTAATAGGAACTTTTCCAGTTTCACTAATGCTAAAGCCTCCCAGTGTGTTCATTGAGGGGAAAGCGTGTGTAGGTGTGAAGCGTAAAGCTGTATCCTGTCAGCACATGAGAAGTGGGTCAATACGGCATCCTAAGTGCTTAGGTAGGTCACCTAAGCTGTCTTTCATTTTTAACCTAGAATCTGTATAAAAATAATAGTGAGCTTCTCTGGTGTTGTCTTATGCCATTTTCCACTGTCCTACCACATTACAGAAATGCACAATGTCTCTTTGGTTCTGTGCATCAGGAGCAAGCCCCCATCTTCATGTAAGGATCTTCAGTGTGTGAAGCACGTAGGCTCAAATATCTCTCATTCTTGAAGTTTCTGGTTTCTTTGAATAAGATACGGTAAACAAACAAACCAGTTTCTCACCTCTTGTGCTGTGGGAATTGAAAGCATTCAGCATCTTGTAGGAAGCGTTTCATGTCTTGTGGGATGAAACACTCACTTACTGAATGCAGCCCATCAATGCAGAATGTCATGATGTAATTTAGAAGCTCATTAGAGATCATAATCACAGTGACAGATGTTGGTGAGAAATGGGAACCTACAAAAAGAAAAATAGGCAGCTATTTGTCACAAGGACGCTAGTTACAAGAAGATTTGAGGACAAATTTTTCTGTCATGTCTAAGGGTTGTGATTTGGAAGTTTCTATCTAGGCTTCTTGGTGCATAAATCACTTGGAAAGCAGGACGGAAGCACTCTGGTACTGACAGGCCTTTTGTATTTGGTGTTCATGGTGAGGTTTTGGTAGCGCGTTGGGGGAAGCGGGGAGTGGCTATGGGGCTGACTTCTGTATGAGGAGCTGCTGGAAGCTTCCCCTTGTCTTACGGTCAGTGCCAGCTGGGTCTGGGATGAATGCACCACTGGCCAAGGTGAAGCCCACCAGTGACAGCAGTAGAGCCTTTGGGGTAACAGATTTAAGAAGGGTGAGGTGGAAAAAGCCTGAACAGCAGCAGCCAAGGAGAGCAGTGAGAATATGTTGAAGAACTCTGTAGACCTCAAGGTCGTTGAAGAAGGAGGGGATAAGGTGTTCCAGGCACTGGAACGGAGATTCCCCTGCAGATCGCGGGGAAGACCATCTCGAGGCAGGGTGACCTGCAGCCTGTGGCACAGCAGATAGCGACCTGCAGCCCCTGGAGAACCTCATGCCAGAGCAGCTGGATGCCCAGAGGAGGCTCTGACCCCACAGGAGGTCTGTGTGGGAACTCATTTCAAGCAGATCCATGGAGAGAGTACCCATGCGGGAGCAGGTTTACTGGCAGGTTTGTGAACCCCTGAGGGATCCATGCTGGAGCATTCTGTTCCTGAAGGACTGTACCCCATGGGAGGGACCTGTGCTGGAGAGCTTCAAGAGCTGGAGCCTACGGGAAGGAGCTGTGCTGAGGTACCTGGAGGATTGTCTTCATGGAAGGGACTCCCACGCTGGAGCAGGGGAAGGAAGTCGTGGGTCCTCTGCCTGAGGAAGTGGCAGAGACAGCATGCAATGAACTAACCGCAACCCCCATCCTATCCTCCTGCACTGTTTGAGAGGAGGAGGTGGGGAAATGGCGGTGAAGTTGGGCCCAGGAAGAAGGGAGGAGTCAGGGGAAGGTGTTTTAAGAGTCAGTTTTTATTTCTCATTATCATACTCTGGTAATACAGTCAACTAATTTCCCCAGGTCGAATCTGCTTTGCTTGTGACAGTAATTGCTGAGTGATCTCCCTCTCCTTATCTTGACCTATGAGCCTTTTGTTGTATTTTCTCTCACCTGTCCATCTGAGGAGGTGAGTGATAAGGTGGCTTTCGTGGGCAGCTGGTGTTCAGCCAGGGTCACCCCACCACACCTTTCCAAGAAACTCCTCTTGTAACAGGGGCGTAGCTGGAAATCATGTCTGCTAGAACATGTTCAAGTTGGAAATGCCTGTCTTGTAAGCATATTCTTAACAACACAGGAACTTTGTGTTGAATGCAGCAGGAGCAGGACCTTTGCTGAGAGGTGGGAGAGCTGTGCCTGTGTAAAGAAGACTGAGCAACTTGATTGCACTTTAAGCTTGAGCATAGGTTGATGGGCATGTGTTCTTAATAGCAGACATGTTAATGACAGCTAAAACAATGTTTTTTGGTTGGTTACCAGGGTAAACGTAAAATCATTAAAAGACAGGTTTGCAGATGTATGCTCTTTCTTAACCACTTCCTTTTGGATGTGTTATCAAGACTGAGACAGATCTCTCAGCAAGACATCATTGCTTGTGCAGGATTTTGTTCTTGGTTACTACACCTCTCCCTTGAGCAGCAGAAAATGACTGTTGGGGCAGGGGGTATGTTTTCCAGTGGGATACATCATGTACAGCTTGAGGGACAAGGAAGGAAAGCAGTAGTATAATGTCCATGGTTACATGGAAGTTTCAAAAGCCAGTGCAAAGCCCTCAAGGCCCCTGTAGTGCCATGCATGGTGGTGGTTGTGACTGAGCAAATGGAGTAAACCCCTCAGCTTTTCACCAAGGATGTAACTCTCCTCCTAATTGACCTGTGCACATTTCTCTGGAATGGTCACTACAATGATCTCGTTTTGCTCAGGCTGTGTGAACATCCTCCAAAGGCGAGTCCCACTGTGTCCTTGCACACAGACAAGAGCAGCATCCTGCTGCTTAGGGTGTGGGTGGCCTCCCAGGGGAATGCAACTGATCCTGGTGTGAAGAGTCACTCGGATTCGAAAGCCAGGACGAGAGGCCTGTGTGAGAGTGGCTGCTTGGGGCGAAGCAATCATTTCTTGGAAAGGCTTTATGGGTGGCAGAGGTGGGAGTACTGAGGCTGTCACCGGGGCTGAGTTCACATCTTCACTGCTCTCTGTGAGGTGCTTTGGGGGAATGTAGAGATAGTAAAATGACCTGGGGCTGTGGCTGGCCTTGAAGTAAAGCTCTAGGGTTTCAGTATAGTGGAAGTAGGTTAACAAAATGGTTACTATAGTGTTCTAGCATGTGGGCTCTCTGGAACTTGAAGTCACCTGATGGAAACATTGCCCAGTAACAAAAATTTCCTAGCGGAAAATGAGCTTTCTGTGGCTGCAGTGCTGTTCTTCTGAGGTTTTCCATCTGCTTTCCAAACAATGTCTGACTGAGCCTAGCAATGCTTCTGTGAGAACAGCATTTCTAGTGACAGTTTGCAGCTGTCTAGCAGACGAGAGCACCCAGGTGCCATGCTGATCCAGGGAGTGAATAATAGCCATTCCCATTGTATAGAGGGAGGGATGCTGCTGCAAGACAGAGGGACACCGTAGTTGTACTATTTCACAGCTGAATGTCCCTAGGTAGTCACTGAAGATGAGAGCAAGGAGTATGATATAAGATGGTATAAGCCTATATAAGATAATAAATCCTAATGGTTCAATTAACCTCGCCTTTGGAAACGTGGTCTGAGCCATTTTGACCAGTTGCTCCAAGTCCTTAGGCCTTTCTGTTTCGAAAAGTTAGCAGAGTCTCATAAGCAGGTAAGTCCACTGAGACCAGGCTTTGGTCTCACTGTGGCTGTTTCCAGGTCTGAAACATCATGCCAGCCCTCTGGGCTCTTGGCAGCCCTGCCTTTTCCTCCTGGGAGGGCATGAGGGCTTACAATGTGCCACAGGGCACTGAAGGCAGAGGCTTGAGCTGGTTCTGTGGCACAGATGATCTCCATGAACTGTGATGACATTAATATAATGCATGTGATCTCCTCCAAATATGAACACCAACAAATACAAATTCTATGCAAATCAAGCATTCGCACAGTATGTGCAAATCATTGAGCATCTGAGCAATCAAATATTGTATCAAAAGTTTTTCTCATATGCGCCTGTTTCAAAATTTGCTTTTGCAGAGCCCTTTTATGTTCCCATGGGAACTCTCAGGTGAGGGGGAGAGTTGTGCCATCCACTCCCTTCCCAGCTAAAAGAAGCACCTGAAGTAGGAGCCCATCTCCTGCTTGCTGGATTTCTCTTGTTTTCTGAAGCCTGCAGCTCCTCCTGCCTGGCTGCTCTGAAGGACCTGCACCTCTGTGGCATCCCTCAGTGGGGAAAAAGGTGGATGTTAAGAATTCCTCAGAAAAGGAAGCTGTACCCTTTGCCAACTGGCAAAAAGCAGGTGCTGGCAGTAGGTGCAGGAGAGAAATTATTCATTTGTTTTATAGGAGATTATATTGGGAATCCATCTCTTGGTCCTTCTACAGCTCTCACAGCCGAGCTCACCAGAGCCCAAGTGGTTTGGCTGCGTAAGCACCCCAAAAAGGTGGCGAAGCTTGTTCTGAGAGCGCCTCTGTGAGGCAAAAGTCTCATTTCTTTTAGGAAAGGGAGAGGGAAGCAGAGGACAGCTGGGTGGTTTGCCTGACACAGCAGGAAGAAAAGCAGGGGGGGCGTTGGGTTCTCCTCGGCTCCCACCCAGCACCCTGGGGAAGATGATTTGCGGCAGGGAAAGGAAAAGGTAGAAATAGTTGTGAAGCGTGCAAAACCTTAAGTGTGAAAACAGGCTGTGAAGTCCATTTTTTTTTTTACTAAGCTGCTGCTGATACCTCGGGAGCCTCAGGGTGATTAAAAACTGATCTGCATGTTGTACGTGGGATACAGCAAGGTTCATGGGAATCTAGGAATAATTGGGAGGGAATTTGCACAGAATCAGAATCACTAGGTTGGAAAAGACCCTCAGGACCATACAGTCCAGCCATTCCTATCAACCACTAAACCATGTCCCTCAATGCCTCATCCACCCATCTTTTAAACACCTTCAGAGATAGTGATTCAACCACCTCCCTGGGCAGCCTGTTCCAGGCCCCAGTGACCCTTTCTGTTAATTTCTGTGTTTAAATAATTTAAAAAAAAATAAAAATCTGTCTGATAGGTAGCAGTGAGCTCTGGGGAATGAGATCACATTTACTCATAACTACTACACGTATAACCCCCCCCTTAATAAAAAATAAAGCCTCTGCCAGCAGGTTAAGAGTTAGGGCCAACAACCCATGGTAAGCTGATAAATCTTCGTTCTTAGCCTGTTAAATCACCAGCCCACTCGTTCAAGAGGGACTGACCTTTGCTCTGCCATAAATGCCAGTGTACATGAACCAGTTCAATCAATGCACTTTTTTTTTTTTACTCCTTTCCTTGTGTGTAGTTTGTCTTACCATGTGTCTGTGTTATCAGCGCAATGTCTTATCAGGCGGCGGCATGGTGTGAGCTGCTGGGGTTTTGCTGTCCCTTCCTTGCGTGTGACAACTCGGTGTGCCCCTAGCTTGCAGTGTCGCCTCTTTTACTTGCTCAGGTGGTTTTCTCGGGGTTGTCAGCAGCTTTAGCTTTCTGGCTCTGTTGGACTTCTGTTTTTTCCCTCTCCTCAGATTTCTTATCTTTCAACATATTCTGTGATTGCTGTGTTGCTGACTTTTACTGCAGTAAGGAGAAAGTGTAGCTTTTTTTGATAGCCAGATTGTAGGCTTGTTTATTCTTTTATTTTTGGCTTCCTAGGAGCTTTTTGCCACTTTTCACTTTCTGATTGTCTCTCTTTCTAATCTTGTTGGTGCTTATGCTCAAAGCCAAAATTTTTATATGGTGCTTTTTTATCACCTGCTGGCTAGAACACAATAGGAAAAACAATTTCTGGTTTAAGGATCTGAGAAAGTAAGAAAAAATAAAGGCTAATCTTAAGGTTTTCTTCTGTGACAGAATAGGAAAAATCTGAGTTTAGAGGTGTGATTGGTTGAAAAGGCTATTCTCAGTCCAGGACATTGTAGTGGGGACTTGACAGGAGATTTTAGGTAATGAGCAGGTTTTTTCTGTGCATAGGCAGAAAGTTAGGCAGAGGCTGTGGTGGGCTGTTAAGGAGATCATGCTTGTTGCAGTGGGATGCTGAAGTTCAGGACTGGCAAAGAAAGGAAAAATGGTCCTTGGTCTCTTGGGAGAAAGGCATTTGTGCATCTTGGATGTTGGTGTCGTGTCTGGAGATGGTGGAGATTTTTTAAGAACTTGTAGAGTGACAGTATTTTGCTGAAAGAATGTGCAGGGGAGTCATTGTTTTGTTGTTTGGTTTTAGCAATGTAAATAACACAAGCAGTGACTGGAAAGCAAGTGTTTGTCAGAGGCATTGTGATTTTTTTTTTTTCTTCTCCCTCGCTCCCCAGGCTGGTCAAGGCTGGTGCTACCCAGAGCCGTAGGGGTACTGAGTGCTGGCTGAGGCAGTGATTTGCAACAGCCCTGCCTCAGACAAGGCACGAGCAAGCTGCAGAATAACTTGCTAACACGTTTGATCACTCCCATAATTTCAGTCTCCGTGTACGCTGATAAAACGAAAGACAGAGGCAACGTGGCAACGGGGAATTTGAAAATGTTTGTTGTGAATAGTGAGGCTGAATGCTAAATAGCAACATTTTGAAATGCTTCATCATAGCAAAATCTCAGGCGAAGATGACAGGCGTTCTGTGGATGAGGAGCCCCTCAGAGCAGCTCTGCCATAGGCAGATAATGGGAACCTGACATTGATTCCCGTTTACCTGCCTATGCCGGCTCTGGGCGGAGCGCTCCTGCCTTCACCGGTGCAGTCGGAAGCACCTTTGCTGGTACGCAAATGCTGTCTATGAGCTCTGTGATGGAGTCCAGGCAAGTTACTCTCACACGAACGAGAGATTGTGCAGCTCCATGCTGCCCCGGTGCCCGTGCTTTGACTTCTCAGGTTGCTGTATGAGAGATGCCGGTGTTGGTGCTGCTGTTCCTCCTGGGGAGAAGCCCCTGGCAGCAGAGCATCTCCTTTGTTCCAGGAGCCCCAGCTTGCTGGGACTGATCCCAGCCCAGGTCAGAGTTTGGCAGCTGCCATCTACCTTTGACCACGTGTCTGAAATCATCTGTTTCCTTCACAACTATTGTTTCCTAGTGCATATTCCCCAAGGATTTTTCAGCCTACTTGCTTTGCATTAGCCCGTGAGCGGGGCCAACCAACTGGTTTTCCATGGGAGGTTATTCCTGGTTGAACAGACTTCGTTCTGCACAATGGATCTTGTTAAATGCTATTTCTTTCTTGCTTTCATTCCACTAGTTATAACGGGTGTTCTCAGACTGCTGAAATAATGTCTGTCTTTGTTCTGATGGGAGACCCCGTGCAGATACAGGGTTCCCCCCAAACCGCGTCCTTTAAAATAGATAAAACCCCTTTTCTAAATTGCTCTTTAGATGGATTTTGATAGAAAGGATGGAGGAATTGTGCACAGGAAAAAAAATGTTTAAAATGAGAACTGAAGCAAATATAGTTTAGTAGTATACTAGTTACAGAATGAACAGCATATTGTATGTGCTGTGTTAGAGGTATGTTATGAATAACAAAAGCACTGGAGCATTTACATATTTGTTTTCAGAAATCCTGGCAGTTGGATTTCACCATTCTGTGCCTCTTTGCCAGAATCACTAAACAGTGGTACATATGGCTTCTGAAGTACCATATGCCGTAGAAAATGTTAGCTGATGCCTATACTGATGCGACACGCTATAGTCTTTATTTAGATTTTTTTGCAGTTTTGAACAAAGAATATTAGATCACGCAAAACATTGTGCAAGCAGCGTGTAGTAGTACATGCAGTAGGACATCGTACTCTGCACCCAAAAGAAAAAAGCAGAGTGAAAAAGGGGCAGAAACGGTGGGCATGTGGGTTAGAGCGTCCACGTGCCAAGAGACGGCAGCGTGACATGGGGCTGTACGGCTGAGGTACGAGAATTTTGAGTGTTTAAAGCAAAGAGTTAAGAGGCAGAGCTCTGCAGAAGTATAGATTTTGAATCGAGTCCCAGTTCTAAGAGACATTCCCCGTTCCAAAAAGTACTTAGGCTTAAATTTAAGTACATGCCTAAAATCCTTTGAGAGCGCAGGAGGCACGTGCATGAGTGCTTTTCTGCACAGAACCCTCATTGTAGGAGCAGCAACAACTCTGTTCTCTCCCACATACTTGTCTGAAAATAGTGACAATGAACACAGTTTTAATGAGCTGTGTGAGAAACACCTTGAAAATAAAATGAAATATGGTTTCAAACAGAATGGCCAACCTGGAATTAAAAAACAAAATTGGGTGCTATTTTTTTCTTTTTCTTTTTTTTTTTAAACAAGAGTTTTTAAACTACTTTTTTTTATCCTCTCAATCTTGACAGCCCTGGTGATTACTGCATCCCACAGGGCTGAAGTCAGTGCAAATGCCAGAGCCTGAGGGGAGCCCAACGCCACCGAGCATCAGGAGCAGCCCAAGGAGAACAGCCCTGGGGGCAAGGAGAGCAAGGTATGTTTCCCACCTCTGGAGGTGAGTTGCAGCGCAGTGCCCTGTTCTGCCCTTCCCCTCTTTTCTGACCCTTCTGCATGGAGACCACTGCCCTAGGAACACTTAACAGGCTTAACTTCAAGCACCTCCATATGTCAAATGAAATTTCTTACATACTTAAGCAAGGGTCCAATGCTTTGAGGTGTGGGAGGACTGTCACAGCTCTTCCTCTTGGTTCAGCTCTTGCCCTTAAAGCAAACCCAGCTCCAGTGCCTGAGGGTGGCAGCGCTATGGGATTCGCACAGCCTGTGCCAAGAGCATGTTTGTGTGGTGGAGCAAGCGTTAAACCACAGAAAGTAGGAAATTTGGGAAGTATCATACAATTTGCTGATACTTACTTGGTTGAGACCAACCAACTAACCAGAACAGAAACAAACCAAGTGGAGAAACAGAAAGGGTGTAAGGCTCAACCCTGACTATAGCTGGATCCAAGTGACTTCCCAGGAAGGTGGGAGCAGAAGGCTAAAAGGACGAGGGCTTACGACTGAGGCGGCACCACAGATGGCCAGGCAGGGGAAATGGGGGAGCTGCAGCCACTGGCCACGGGGAGAGCTGCCTGATAAGCCTTGGGCAGAGCACACATGGCGTTGGACATGGGCACGGCCACCATGCAGCGTGCTAACCTGCTGGGGGAAGCGTGGATGCAGGGCTGGGGGGGGACTGGAGAAATGTGTATGTGCACATTTAATAGCACAGGTAACCGGAGAGACCAACGCTGTGGAGGGGAAGCTTGTCATGCCTTGACTGGCTAGAAGGAGTCAAAAAGGCACTGCAAGGTACCGGTTGTCTTTCACAGCATGAGCAGAAAATTTAAGATACTGAGGCTGTCATAGAAATTCATCGGTGAGGCAAGGACTGGATGCTCTTCAGTGTAGGTAGCATTTTACACATTTTGTGAACCACTACTTAAATGAATGCATGTAAACAGAAATAGAAGTAGGAGTGGAAGCCCAGGGAAGCCAGGAAGGCAGAGCCATGAGGGAAGGTTTCATTGTCATCTCTTTGAGGTTGCTTCCCAGGTTCACTTGAAAACAAAATACTGACTCAAGTTCAAACCTCACTAGGTGGTTGTAGGTTTGTGAAAGTAATAACAGGGGAAGATTAACGCATTTACATTGACCTCACCCCAAAATGTTTCCATTCCTTTGTATGAACAAGGACCTTAATGGGACCAGTAAGCAGAGGGAAATGAGCCTATCTTCCCCCCAATAAAGATGAAGTAGCAGTGCTGAGCAGATGCTCCCTCCCTCAGTCTCTGGCTTCCACATCACGCAGAGGAGAGCACGGTGAGTGCCCAGCTTGCCCCAGTTATGCAGCTGCCCTTTTTAGGCTGTGAACCAAAATGTCAAAACCAGCACTGAGCCCATTAAGTCACAAGTGGGGAGGCTGTCCAGATTACAGCGGGTAGACATCGAGAGAGGAAGGGCAACCTCAACTAGGTTGAGCAGGTTGATGTGGCTTTTTCCCATGCCTGAAGAGACTGGGCAAGAAGACAGCTCTGGGCTTGGTGCACCCAGGCAGTGGAGCAGCGGGTGCTGCAGACCTGCCCTGCCTTGCCTTTTGTGGGGTTTAGGGGGGCTAACACAGGAGATCGGCTTCAAAGTAGCTTGGGTGTATTTTCCCCTTAAAAATTCTGGGCCTGAATGGCTTTCCAGTGAGCGGCTCTGACATGTGGTCTCCCTGGGCTGAAGGTGCTGCGTGTCCTTTATGGGCACAAACACCCTGTTTGCTAGATCAGTCTTATTACCTTTCCTTTCAAAAAGCATCCACTGCCTGCTGCCCTGTGGTTTGGGAAGAGGTTAACACTTTCCCTCCCTAAACCTCGGCTTGCCAGCACATCTCCCGTGTGCTGCAATTATTAAATGACACTTCACAACTTCATCTCCTCTTCTGCTACATCTGCTTGCTGCTCCCATGTGCAGCCTCGCTCACATCCCAAACACCGAGCTGCATTGTTTCCTCTGTTTCTCCTGCCAGCGTGGAAAGGAGCCATCCTCGAGCAGGATTGCCTTTGAGCTGGCAGCAGACGAGTGATTGGCACTGGGCGCTGCTGCTGAGGCCCTGGCAGGCCGGTTAGCAGAGAACCTTGGCTAATGAATGTCACCCACACCGAGCAGATGTGCCACTGCCTGCCGTGCCAGATTTTTGACATAATACAGTGCCTGCTGGACACAACAGTGCTCGGGAAAAGCCACTGCCTGACTCGAGCCTTCAACACACCATTCCATCTCTCTTACGGTTTGTGTGAGAGAGAGAGAGAAACCAAACCTGCACAAGGCAAGGGTGATGAATCGGTGCCTCCTGCTCCTCGACAGCGTTTTGGTTTTAATTGATGCCTAAATCAGATTTGTGCTTGTTTCCCTCACAGGCCAGGGTACCTTAAAAAAAAAAAAGGGCACAAAAAACCCCCAACCAACCAAAAAAAAAAAAAGCCACAAACCAAACCACAATATCCCGTTTTCTTCTGCGCTTCGAGCATCCTCCCCGTAGAGGAGAGGACTGGGCAGGGCTGGGGGACACCGATCCCCCCTCCCAGCGCCCTGGGGAAGGAGCCCTGGGAAGGAGCATCCCGGGCTCCGCCTCTCCTCTCCTGCCCCCCATCGGAGGGAAGCAGCACTCGCCCTGCGGGATGGGGGGAGCCCGGGGGCTCAGCTCCTGGGGGCTGCCAAGTGGCCCTACAGCTCATCCCGGGGGTGCAGGGTCCCCTCAGCCCCTCCCCGTCCCAGTCTCGGGGTGGGAGGAGAGGGGGGCGATGCCACCGGCGCGATGCGGTGGGGTGGAGGGTGTGTTCGGTAGCTAATTACTCGGTCATTAAGCCTCTAATTAGCCGGCGGGGCGGGCTGGAGAGGGCCGGGGGTGGGGTGCAGTGCTGCCCCCTCCCTGGTTCCCTCGGGGCTGGGATCCCCTGCTCCCCACTCACAGCCTTCTCTGATTTCTGCAGCTGAAGGAGGAGCGTGGGAGCGGTGCGAGAGGAGAGATGACCCCAAACCACCCTTGGGTGTCCCCAAACCACATTTCTGCGGTGCCCGTCCCCCCTTGGCTGGCCGGGGATGCTGCCCCGGGGATGCTGCGGGTACCGGGTGCCTGTGGGAGTGCTCCGTACAGCCCCAAGGAATGGGGGTGCGGGGTGTCGCTCCCTCCCTGCCTGCTGAAAGTCAAGTTCAGCGGGGCTGGGATGCGCCCGGGGGGGGACACTGGGCTATAGCATCAAAATCAGAGATGCTGGGGTTGCGTGAGGCCGGGTGCTCGAGCACGAGTGTAACAGGGATCACTTTGCTGCTCTTCCCGGCTTTCCCCTCAGCCTTTTTATCTTTCAATTTAAAACCAATTAAAGGTTTCTATAAATCTGTTAGCATCCCTTTTACGTGGGGCCCTCTGATGCCTGCTGTATTGCCCTTTAGATGCCTCTTCCTTTTTTTGTTTTACAATTGTTGTATCAATATAATGCTTCCTTTCTTTCTCTGTCTCTATAGATACAGATATACAAGGCAAACTAAAGGTTTCAACTGCTATTCAGCGCCTCTTCATTTGTCCGGGAGCCGCAACAGTGGTGCCCTTTCTCTTCTGGCTGCTTTTCCCTGCTTCTGGAGCAGCAGTTATGGGAGAAGCAGATGGCTACTGATTGGGTGAGCTTTGTGGCTTTAATACTGAATACTTTATGGAAAAGGACTTTATCATGCTTGGTTGGTCAGAGGAACAACGGGATGAGATTTATGACTAGAGAAAATAAATCTTTTTAAGTTTCAAGCTCCTTCACACACCCCACATCGAGTCGCAGAGCTGAAATCCTCTGCATCTTTTTTTTTTTCCTCCTACACCCCCACCCCCCCGTCTGTCTGTCCTTTCACTGCTCTCTCCACCCCCTCTCTGCCAGGGTTTAGCAAACCTCTGCAAACTTCAGGGACCGTCACTCACTGGCCTTCCCAGGCCTTCCGAGGCCCACGGCTGTGCGGGGAAGAAAAAGAGCATCCCCAGCTGTGGATCATCCTCTTAAGGGGCATGTGCTGAGCAGTCGGCTCCTGCCAAGACTTGTCCACGTGGAACCCAGAAAGCGGCCACCTGGGTTCCCCCTGGGGAGTTTTGAGGGACATCCTCATCAATCCAACAGCACTGAAGCCACCGGAGGTGCCCAGTTCAGGCTTCCCACTGCGTACTGCAGAACCCAGGTCACCCAACGACAGGGAGCTGTGCCCCATGCTGGGGGCTGTGGAACCATTCCCTGCAGAGAGCAGCTCTCTGCACTGTCCCCCGTCACCCCCGAGCAGGCTCAGCCCTGGCCATGAGCTGCAGCCCATGGACCCCTGGGTTCTGTGTGGTTTGAAGCCGGCACACGACCAAGCTGTGCGCAGTGCAGAGGGCTCCAGTCCCAGTGTGGGATGCTGGCAGCGGCACACAGGGACAGAAAGGCTCGAGAATGGGCAGGAGGCAGAAGTAGCCATCAGTCCCGCGGGGTTTCCTCCTTCCTTTTCTCTTTCCTGTCCTGCCTAGCCCATAGCGTCCTCTGTCAGGCAGTTGAACATTATAAGGAAGGTAAAGCTAGGTGAAAGCTTTCCAGCTTTTCACCTTGTGCTACTATGGAGTCACATAAGGAGGAGAAAGAGAAAGCGGTGCTGATAGTAAGATAGACAGTCAGAAGTAATTTGGGGCTGCACATGAACCATTTCACCAGCTACCTTATGTTACGTTCAGTTGTGTTTTCTATATAAAAATTTTTGTGACCCTCTGATGAATATAGACATTAATATTTCTAAAATATTTCTATGTTTGCTTGGGTAGAAGTTAAGGGGAAGTTCAAGAACCATTGGGGCTGAGGAAATAGCCAAAGCGCTTAGTGCATCTCTGAGTCATGAAAAAACAGGTAGAGAAGGGATGCTGCGGCTGCCTGGGAGAGCAGGAGTGCTTGTTCTTTCTTGGAGTGAACCACAGCCAAAGCTGGCACCTGGCAAGCAGGGTGTGAGAGCTTTGCAGCAGGGGAGTGACTTGACCTGCGAGTCCCAGGTGCTGCTGCATCAGTGCGATGTGGCTGAAGGGTCAATGGAAATAGGAAGGGATGGAAATGTGGGCTTGCTCTCAAGCTGAGCTGGAAATAAGGTAGGACAGGTACTGCTGGCTTTCCTTGACCCCGGCAAGTACCTGGTGGTGAAGCATCTGGCTGATTGTGAGACTGAGGAGTCCCAGAAGGGTCCCTGTGCCTGCTTGGAAGGGTGAACAGGGGGAGAAATGGTGCTTTTGCATGCAGCCGTTTGCTTCTCTGCAGCGTGGCAGCGATGCTGCTGACACCCCTGTACAGGACCTCTTGAGGAAAGGCACCGCGCACGAGTCCAGTAACAGTAAAATGCAGAAAGGATGATTTGTCACTCAGCTGAGGCCACGATTTATTTCCACTACAGAGGCCTAGCTGTCATGTTTGTCTCAGGGGAAGGGAACCCATTCGCCTGCATTTCTTCAGGCACCAGGAAAGCTTGTGACTCCACGTTTCATTTTGAGTGACTTCTCCGTTCGACCTTGTGTGCTTCCTCCTGGCTGGATTTGTGCACTTCTGGGAACTTGTATTTTCTCAGCAATTGTATTTCACGGGTGTGTTTATAGCACGGTAACTTGTGAGATGGCTCTGCTGCCGGTGTGTCTCCTCAGAGGAGTAACGGCATGTCCAGAGGCCTGGGGTTTGACGCAACTTCAAGGCAGCATTTCCCAAGGAATGCAGGAGCGTTTCCGAGCACAGGTTGTGCAGCCTCAGGTGCCTCCTTTCCCTCGTGCCTTCCTCCGCGAAATCCAGGGAGGAAAGAGAAAAGGGACACAGCCGAGAGCTTGCCCTGACATCCTCAGAGAGACAGATCCTCTGTCCTCTGCAGCCATCCCCATGGTAACTCCTCACGGGCAGAAAGCTGGCACTTCCCTTGGAGAGGTTAAGCGACAGCGGGGTCCAAGCACCCCCTGACCCCCACAGCCTCCCTCTGTCCCCAGCACGATCCCCATCCGGGAATATGTCTGTGGGGCTCCAGCTGGCCTGCCTGGCCCCCTCCAAGCCCAACTCCTGCTCTTGCCTTGGCTGCTGCCCAGCTCAGTCCTCGGTGGGTGCCTCTGCACCATTGTTGGGTGCTGCGCTTGGGGAGGCTGAGGGCAGCGGGGAGGCTGGGGCAGCAGGAGGCTGGGGCAGCAGGAGGCTGGGGCAGCAGGAGGCTGGCTGCGTGGGGCTCCATGCAATGAGGCTGCAGCTCCTCAGCCCAGGTCACTTTTGGCTCTCTGCAGGAGGTTTTCTGGAAGAATAAGCGTGCATCGCACACTGTGTCTCACACACGGTTCCTGGGTGGTGGCGGCAGCATCCCCGCAGTGCCTGCCCTGCACCTGCTGCCCTGGTCAGGGTTGGGGTGCCCCTTCCCTGCTGCCCCCCCCAGAGTCACCGTGCGGCTTCTCCTGCTCCAGCTCTGCTGCTGCCTGCTTCGCGCGGCTGTTCCCGGCTCTGCTGCGGGCGCTGGGCACCATCCACTGAAAGGGTCGGTGGGCTCCGAAGTGCCGAGGCGATGCGCTGGGCTCCTCTGGTGCGGTAGCATCCAAGGCTGAATAAAGGCTCAGAAATGCCGCCGCGCTCCTTTCTACTCCAGGAGAATTCCCGTAGCTGAGATAAGGCTGAAGCGATTTCGATGTAGTTTGTGCCGCGCTGCCCCTTAAAATTCTCCTGAACAAAAATAACGCGGAGGTTTTCTTTCTCCCCACTAACGACAGTCACTCGGACCATTTATATCACACAGCGAGGGCTGCAGCGGTTAAAAAATACGGGGGGTGGAGGGGAGATAGAGAAAAGGAAAATAAAATCCAGGCAAGGGGGGTAAAACCCGCTTTGAAGCAGAAATTGAGAACCAAATTTTTACGGATTCCCATATATTTAATGTTACGACAATCTCTGTTTTAGGAGACGTTTGTGCTTTGTCGAATTAATAAGATAAATGTTGAAAGCATATTATAGGCGGTCTTTAATCCTAATGCAAGGAAAACCGTAATTATTTAGAGGATCAGTGAATTTGAAAGCCAAACATCAGCCCTCTCCCTGATTGCAAAAAACCTCTCCGTTTGCCTCTGGAAAACGCTTTGTCTCCTCTTTTGTTTAGTTTGTGTGGGCTCGCGTTTNTTGACGGCGGTAAAGGGAGAACCGTTCTCCGTGCAGCAACCTCCTGGTTTTATAGGATCAGAGAAGGGAAGAGACCCACAGGATCATCGAGTCCAACCGTTCCTATCAAACACTAAACCGTGTCCCTCAGCACCTCGTCCACCCGCACCTCGAACACGCACCGGCAGCTGCTCCCTCGGAGCGGCCCCGCGAGTCCTTCCCGCAGCCGCGGGACCCCCCGGGCTGTGAGGGGGGACAGGGACAGGGACGCGGGGGGTCCGGCCGGGGCTGCCCCCTCGGCGTTTCTTCCCCCCCGGGGACCCCGCTGCCCCCCGGCCCGTCGGGAGCCGTCGGGGGAGCAGGACTGGGGTCGGGTTCCCCCCCTCCTCAGCTCCAGCATCCCTCCCCGCAGCTCTCCCGGCCGGGAGGGGGGTATTCCCGGGGCTCCCGGCAGGCTGGAGGGCAGAGCGGGCCGGGGGGAGCCGCCGCGCACCCCCAGGTCGGGGCGGGAGGGGGCCGGCCCGTCCCGCAGGTGCGCGGGGCCAGGTGAGGAGCGGGGCGAGCGGCGGCGAGCGGGCAGCCCCCGAAGGGGTTAAAGGGAGGGGCCGCGGGCTGTCACGCGTCATTGGGCAGATTATGTGCAGCAAACAAAAAGTGTGTGTCTGCGTGCCAGCCCCTCACTGCATCCAGCGGGTCCATCTGCACCGCCGGCCCCGCCGCCTCGCGGGCCATGGAGCGGCGCTGATACAATAGGGGGGGGGGGCACCCGCACCGCTTTGTGCCGCTCGTCGGGGCGAGGATCGCGCCGCCGCGGCCCCTGGTGAGTCCCCCCGAGAGCCAACAAAGCCGCGGGGTTAGGGAGCGGAGCCGCCGCCGCCGCCCGGCCCCGCACACAAAGGGCTGCGGGGAGAGGGGGGGCGCGGGGCCGGGGGCGGCCGAGCGGGGCCCGGCGGGGGCGCACGGAAAGTTTGGCCGGGGCCGCTCGCCGCTCCTCGTTTCGTTTGGCCGGATCCCCCCTTCGGGGAAGGGCCGCGCCGGGGCGGGGGGGAGGCGGCCGGAGCCCCCTTCTCGCGGCTCCCGGTCCCGGTGAGAGGCAGGGACGCCCCCCCCGGCCCCCCGACACCCCGGCGGGACCCGCGGCGGGTGCGCCCGGGAGCCGATCGCCTCCCGCAAGCGGCTGTGCGGGGCCGGGCGCGGTGCGGGAGCCGCGGCTTTATTCCCCAGCCGGCCCCGAACGAACGATTTCGATGGCAGATGGGCTGGGGGGGAGGCAGCCCCGCGGTAATCGGGTCGGAAGGGGCGAGGGCGCCGCGGGGTGCGGGGATAACGGCGCCGACCGTCCCGGTCCCCGAGGGTCCCTCCCGGCGCCCGCACCCGCCTCCCCGCGCATCCCTCCCCGCGCCGGCCCCGCAGAGCAGCCTCCTCCATAAATAAGCGTCTGGAGGTAAAAATAATTACCTCTGCTCGCTGCTTTTAATTAAAGTCTCGGAGTGAAAGTGCTGGATTATGGTAATGAGCAGACACACGCTCCCTCTTGTCGAGCGGAGCGGGAGGTGAGGTGACACGCAGGCAGCGACAATGACAACCTCCTCCGAACCCGTCCTCTCCGCTCCTGTCCCCGCACGGCCCCGCACCCGATCGCTGCCTCCTCGCCGCCGGTTCCCCGCGCCGCGACTCCCTCTCGCCCAGCTCCTCACCGCCTTTATTTGGTTTTTTATTATTATTATTATTATTTCTTTTTTCTTTTTCCCAGGCCTGTGATAGTGCTCGCCTTCTTCTCATTTTATTTAATCTTTTTGTCCGTTAATTATAATTTTTCGTTCATTGCGTTCTGCTCTCCGCGGCCGCCTCCGTGCGCCCCGCGGTACCGGCCCCGCTCTGCCCTGTCTGTGCCCGCAGGCATGGAGGACGCCGGCCTCCAGCGGGGACTATGGGACGGGGACGCCAAGACGGTCCAGCAGTGCTTGACCGACATCTTCACCAGCGTTTACACCACCTGCGACATCCCGGAAAATGCCATTTTCGGCCCCTGCGTCCTGAGCCACACGTCCCTCTACGACAGCATCGCCTTCATCGCGCTCAAATCCACCGACAAGCGCACCGTCCCCTACATATTCCGGGTAAGGGACCCTCCGCCGCCGGGATGCTCTCGCTCCTCTGTCCCCGCCGCTGGGATGCGGGATGCTCTTCCCCCGGCGGGCTGGGCGGGCCTCCCCGCCTCCGGGATGCTTTCCCTGGCTCGTCCCGGCTGGACACCCCGGGATGCTCTTCTCTGGGCTCCGGGGATGCGTTTCTCTGTGGCTCCAGGATGCTGTCCTCTAGGCTCCGGGATGCTCTTCTCTCCGGGCTCCGGAATATGCTTCTCTCGGTGCCGGGATAAGCTTCTCTCGGCTCCGGGATGCTTTCCCTCCCGGCCCCGAGATGCCCTTCTCTGGGCTCCGGGATGCTTTCCCTCTCGGCTCTGGGATGCTCTTTTCTCTGGGCTCCGGGGTGCTCCTCTCCGAGCCCCGGGATGCTCTTCTCTGGCCTCCGGGGATGCTTTTCTCTCGTTGCCGGGATGAGCTTCTCTCGTTGCCGGGATGCTCTTCCCTTGGCTCCGGGGATGCTCTTCTCTACGGGCTCCGGGATCCTCTTCCCTCAGCCCCTGGATGCGCTTCTCTGTGGCTTCGGGATGCTTTCCTCTCGGTGCCGGGATAAGCTTCTCTCGGCTCCGGGATGCTCCTCTCTGGGCTCCGGGATGCTCTTCTCCCGGCCCCGGGATGCTCCTCCCGCGGCCGCCCGTCCCCGTGCCGTCGGTTTGTCCGTCCGTGGGGCTTTACTGCTCTGTGCCCAGCCCCCCCCCCGTCCCCCCGCTGCAGGGTTGCTTGTCCCGTCCCCAGCGCTATTTTCGGTCGCTAACGCTACCGGGTCGGCTCGGCAGGTGGACACGTCTGCGGCCAACGGCTCGTCGGAGGGTCTGATGTGGCTGCGGCTGGTGCAGTCGGCGCGGGAGCGCGAGGAGCAGAACCTGGAGGCCTACATCAAGAGCGGGCAGCTCTTCTACCGCTCCCTGCGCCGCATCGCCAAGGACGAGGAGCTGCTGGTGTGGTACGGCAAGGAGCTCGCCGAGCTGCTGCTGCTGGGCCCGGCCCGGGCCCCGGCCCGCACTAACGGTGGGTGCCCCGCGCGGCGCGGAGGAGGGAGCGGGGGGCTGGCGGGAGACCCCCCCCTTTTCCCCTTGTAACCGGCCGCCGCGCCCGGCCGCAGGCTCGCCGCCCTTCGCCTGCCCCGAGTGCGGCCAACGCTTCCAGTTCGAGCTGCCCTTCGCCGCGCACCTGCGGTTCCGCTGCCCCAAGCGGCCGCCCGGCCCGGACGGCGGCCCCGCCGCGGAGCCCGAGGACGGCGGCGCCGCCAAGGAGCAGGAGCCCGGCAAGTTCCGCAAGGCCCCGCACCAGCCCTTCCCGGGCGGCGAGGGCGGCGCGGCCAGCACCAAGCCCTCCACGGACTTCCACAACCTGGCGCGGGAGCTGGAGAACGCCCGCGGCGGCCGGGGCGGCTCCCCGGGGCGGCCGGGGCCCGGCGAGGAGGCGGCTCCGGGGCGCGGCAAGCGGCGCTTCGCCGACGAGGAGCAGCGGCAGCCGCCGCCGCAGCAGCAGCCGCAGCGGGGCCGCTTCCCGGCCGGGGAGAGGCCGGGGCTGCCCGCCGCGCCCAAGGAGGAGCCGGTGTGCGCCCCGCAGCAGCAGTACCGGGCGCCCGGCTCCTACTGCGGCCTGGAGGACGGCGGCCGCCTCTTCGCGCCGCCCAGCCCGGAGACCGGCGAGGCCAAGCGCAGCGCCTTCGTGGAGGTGAAGAAGGCGGCGGCCCGCGGCGCCGAGCCCGACGGCGGCCCCGAGGAGGGCCCCGAGCGCGCGTCCCCCGGGGCGGCGCTGTCGGCGCGGCTGGAGGGGAGCGGCCCGGCGCGGGGCAGCGCCTTCACCTCGGTGCCGCAGCTGGGGGCGGGCGGCGCGGCGGCCGAGGAGAGGAAAAGCGCGTTCTCGCAGCCCGCGCGCTCCTTCCCGCACGTCCCGCCGCTCCTGCTGGGGGGGCAGAAGCTGGGGGCGCTGGGCGAGCCCTGCCCCGACGGCGCCGCCGCCGCCCCCGCCCGCCTCTACGCGGCCGAGGCGCTGGCCGTCAAGCTGNGGGGGAGGCGGCGGCGGCGGGGGGGGGCCGCCCAAGCAGAGCCCCTTCCTCTACGCCACCGCCTTCTGGCCCAAGAGCTCGGCTGCCGCGGCCGTGGCGGCGGCCGCGGGGCCGCTGCAGCTGCAGCTGCCGTCGGCGCTGACGCTGCTGCCGCCGTCGTTCACGTCGCTGTGCCTGCCGGCCCAGAACTGGTGCGCCAAGTGCAACGCGTCCTTCCGCATGACCTCGGACCTGGTCTACCACATGCGCTCCCACCACAAGAAGGAGTACGCGCTCGAGCCCCTCGTCAAGCGGCGCCGCGAGGAGAAGCTCAAGTGCCCCATCTGCAACGAGTCCTTCCGCGAGCGGCACCACCTCTCCCGCCACATGACCTCGCACAACTAGAGGGGAC
>WAAB01014581.1:1329-143041 GCA_013389865.1 Piaya cayana | reverse complement strand
GGGTCCTGCCCGCACCGGGCCCCCCCCCGCCGGCTGCAGTGTCACTTGGTGCCCGTGAAATGGAGTCTCGGTAGTTCCGTGTTATCCGTCCTTTGCCGTTTGGGTTTGGGGTTTTTTGTTTTGGTTTGGGTTTTTTTCTTTTTTTTTTGTTTTGTTTATTTTGTTTGTTTCCTCTCCCTCTCGAAAAGATTTATTAAACTTTATAGTTTATCTGGATATGTTGGATGCTTTGACAATAAATGACTTTATTTTCTTCAAAGCACCTGGACATTAATCGATGCCAGGGGATGGGTGGCGGGCAGCGGGCTGGAGGAGGCTCTGCCGTGTCCCTTCCCTGCTCTCCTTCCCTGCTCTCCTTCCCTCCTTCTCTCTCCACCCCTCTCTGATCTGTCCTTCCATCCGTTCATCCCTCGGTTTGCCCTGCGTTTTATTCACCTTTTATTTCTCTCTCTTTCGGGCTCTCCTTCCCTTCCTTTAACCTTCTTTCGGGTTTAATTTCTTTCTTTCCTTCTTTCTTCTCTTTCACTTCTTTCCCTCTTTCACTTCTTTCTCCTCTTTCCTTCTTTCTTCTCTTTCATTTTCCCCTCTTTCCCTCTTTCCTTCTTCTCTTTCCCTCTTTCCTTCTTTCTTCTCTTTCCTTCTTTCTCTCCTTCCCTTTTTCCTTCTTTCTTCTCTTTCTTTTTCCCCTCTTTCCCTCTTTCCTTCTTCTCTTTCCCTCTTTCCTTCTTTCTTCTCTTTCCTTCTTTCTCTCCTTCCCTTTTTCCTTCTTTCTTCTCTTTCTTTTTCCCCTCTTTCCCTCTTTCCTTCTTCTCTTTCCCTCTTTCCTTCTTTCTTATCTTTCCTTCTTTCACTCTTTCCTTCTTTCTTCTCTTTCATTTTTCCCTTTCCCTCTCTCCCGCTTTCCTTCTTTCTTCTCTTTCACGTTTTTTCTTCTTTCCCTCTTCTTTCTTTCCTTCCTTCTTTTTCTCTTTCCTTCTTTCTTCTCTTTCATTTTTTCCCTCTTTCCCTCTCTCCTTCTTTCTTCTCTTTCACTTTTTTCCTTCTTTCCCTCTTTCCTTCTTTCTTCTCTTTCTCTTTTTCTGTATCTTTCTCTTTCTCCTGTTTCTGCACCTTTTTTCTATTTCCACACCTGCAGAGCTGAGACAGAGGGAGGGAATGAGCTTACAGGAGCAGCTTGGTGATAATGATGAAACCCCATTTCCATGCACAAGCACACAACCTCATCCCTGTGATCCCCGACGGGAGGGTCGGGGATCACAGGGATGAGGTTGTGTGCAGGGAAAACACCCCAAAACCAAGAGTTGTCTGAGGTGGGAGCCCCAGGTAGGAAACGCTTGAAAACCTGCGGGTGCGGGTCCCCCGGGGGCGTGCGGACAGCGCCATCTGGCGGCGGCGCCGCGGGGACCGGGGATGCTCGGAGCGGCTCCGGGTCTCCAGCGGGGCTCTGCGCCTCCCCGAGGGGCTGGGAGAGGAGGAACAGGTGATGATGCCCCCCATTCAATGGGTTGGGTTGGAAGGAATCCTAAAGCCCATCCAGGTGACACCTTCTATGGGTCAGAATTGCTCAAAGCCTGTTTTTCAGCTCCTGCCTTGCCTCCTCTGGCCCCTAGAATTTGCCCACAGGTGAGTATTGTGGGAGCTGCCTCACAGCTGGGGGGGGCTTGGGCACTCCGAGGCATGCAGCATCTTGCAAATTAAATACTTTATTGTCTCTCGCAGCCCAGTAGCTCTGTGTGGTGCTGCTGCAGGCAGGATCCTTGTCCTGGGGTGGCAGTACCCTGCTCATCCACCCTTCCATTCTGTCCTGGTCCGTGGGTGCGGTGCAACCCCCCAAGGCTTTGCTCAGGGGGGTCTGTTTGGGCTCAGGGGGGACTTGCCTGCACAGTCAGCACCTTAAACATACTGTCACACAGTGCACGCGTGTCACAGCCCACACCCTGCAGTGTTTCTGGTGTGCAAAGCTCGCAGTGCTCCTCCATGTAAGCACTTCTGGGCAGGAAATTTAATTGAAGATGTCAGGTTTTATTTTAGCAAAACCAGGTATCAGGATCAGGAGGGATAACTAAAACCCCAGACCTGACTGATGATACCGACTCAAGCGGGACATAGTGCAGTCAGGGCAGGCAGTGTGCTCCGTCCCCAACAGTTGCCTGTTGTAGGAAGGAGGACGGTGAGTGGGGCTGAGGGTTCGGCCACAGTGGAGCCTCCNTGTAGGAAGGAGGACGGTGAGTGGTTCCCTCAGGCCACTGGGGCCAAGGGTTTGGCCACAGTGGAGCCTCAGCTCCGCAGAGCCACACTGGCTTTCCTTGGGGTCAGAGTTAGTACCACTGTCCAAACACAGGGGAAGGAAGGGCATCTCCTTTATCTTCTTCCCCTATCTGTGGGTTGACATTGTGCCGCATCCCTGTGTGGCACTGAGCGTGAGCAGCCACCACTGCCGGTTGTACAGCAGAAGCCAACTGGGTTGCAGCTCCAGCCAGGCTGCTTGTCCTTCCCTGACACGAGATCCTCTCCCAGCATCACAGCCAGGACAAGGCAGCACCAAGGCTTTCCCTGGGTGTTTCTTTGGAGAAGGTCTTGCGTACCTGCACTGGAACGTGCAGCTGTGTCTGCAACAAAACCCAAGCCCGCGAGGTGCATGTTCAATGTGCTACAGATCAGTGGGGCACCCTGGGGGGTGAGGAAGGGCAGCCTTCAGCCTCAGCCTGCTCCAGTGCTGCCAACGGAGCCTCTTGCCTACCCCTCTATAGTGCTCGAGGGAATGCTGCTCCATCCATATTCAGGCCATGCTGCAAATAATAGTAAGTCCAACAAATGCTGATGTTAATGCTGTTACCAGGGTGTAGTGGGCAGGCGTGCACCAGCAGTAGTTATTTGAAAGCAGATTTGAATTGTGGTTATTCTGATCCGTGTCAGTGCTACGCATGGACAGATATGTGGTTTGGGGGCTATTTTTTTGTTTGTTTTTAGTACGAGAAGCAGCGGTCAGGTAGCCACAGGCAACAGATCTGCAGCTCACAAATCGCCAGGAGCAGCTGCCTGCCTTGGGGCCTGTTCCTGTCCCCACCAAAGCGAGCTGTGACTCTGGTTCCCAGCAGCAGCAGGTTCTGCTGTGGATCAGGACATGTGCAGTCACACACAGGCAGCTAAATTCCTCAGCTGCACGAGCATAGGCTGAGCAGAGCTACTTTGATTTTTTCTTTAGGACTGGATGGAGGTGTCTGAGTCTCTGTGGCCATGTGCTGTTGGGCTGGGGCGCTGCAGAGGAAAGCTGTGCTCAGGCTCTTGGATCTGCCTGTAGCTGAGGCCTTGCGGGAGCAGTAGATGAGAGGCAGGTGAGATGTCTCCTGAGTGGCTTTGGGCTCATGGGAAGGGGATGTATGTAAACTGGCAACACCTGGGCTCCCCAAAGCACCTGGTTTATTATCTAAATTGAATTAAGCTGGTTAAGTGCATATAATAACATATTCTGCTATCACACCTCCCCCCCAGGAGCAGGGTCATGTCCAAGATGGACCTGACTACAGCCCCTTTACACTCCTGCTGCAGGTGAGTCTTTGTTAGGTTTTTTTTTGCAAGCTCCTGGAGTGGCAGGAGCATGCTTCCCCAGGGAAGGGCTGACCCTATGGTACCCTGTGCCTCTACGAGCACAGGAACATGGCGTCTCTCCTCATTCCCCTGAGAGCCTGAATCCAGCATGCTGTTACTGTGCTAATACTGTGAAATGAACCTTCCTGCGAGTGAAAAAGCAAGTGATGATGAAACCCTGTCGTGCTTTCCCCGTGAGGCCGTCTGGTAGGGCAGTGCCGTAGCCTGGCTTGGGGCCGTCATACCCTTACACATACATCCCCCGGGAAGCAGGGCTGGTTCCGATAAACACAGGGTTGGTGGAGCACGTGGCAGCTTCACACACAAGCTCACTCAGCAGAGCTTCACTGCCTTGTCTTATGTCTTGTCACGTTTTGTCTTGCGTATTTTTAAGGAGGAATTAACACAAGGGTGGGCTGGGGTTTGGAGAGGGGAGTTTCTGCCGTGGCAGAGCACAGCCCGTGCTATGCAGCAGCTCAAGCAGAGGCTCAGAAGAGCTCCTTCTCCTATTCAGATGAGGAATTTTGCACTTGAAGCTCAACTTTTCCTCTCCATTTGCTAAAAGTTTGTTCTGTAACCAAGCCTTGAATAATTTACGTAACACAACATCAGCATTAGGCTTCAGAAGCTGCTGGTGTGTATGTAAGGGCTGCTACTGCCAAAGGCAATTACACTGGATTATGCCAGGAAATTGACTATTACATCTACTTACTTATTTATTTAGATTGAAGCCTCCTGGCTTTTTTTTTTTTTAAACTGATTGATGCTACATGGGTACTTGGACTATTTGAAATTGAACTCAATGCCTAGCGTTAATTAATAGGTTTGAATGAAAACAACCCAAGATGATGTAGTTCATTGACAAAGGATGGCTTGGAAGTTTTCTTTCTTAGGGTTTGAAGATGGAAATATGGCATAAAGACAACATCTTGCATGTGACCAGCGCAGCCAGCTGCGTTTCTGGCCCTGATGGGGACACAGCGGTCACCAGAGGAGGGCGATGCTATCCTGCAGACTGTCAGGAGTCGCCCCCTCCATCCCCTACAATCTCAGGCAGCACCTTGCCTCTCAGGTACATACCAAGGTTTTCCCCACAGCAGGGAAATAAAGGAGGTACAGTAGATGAGATCTGAAAGGACTTGGCTGTCTCTTGGTGCCGTCAAGTAAGGGTTGTGAACATGCAGAGCTGTGGGGCTGCCATGCACAACAGGCCTAAAGGACCAGCTCGGGCAAGTCCACCCACCAGGTATCACCTTGGTAGCCTTTCCAACAGCCCCACTGTACAGGGTTTTGGGGATTTCTTCACTGGGGTGGCAGGAATTGGTCCAGAGGCATATTTGAGCAGAGGATGCCTGGCAGCTAGGGCAGCGCCAGGAAAGCTGGTGGAAACTAGAGAGGTGGACACTAGACTTTAATATTTGTGAGGCTGGGCTTGCTGGTGAACCTCCATGCACAGCAGCTTTGGGTGGGCTTCACCTCCTGGAACTGGCATGTGCCTCCTCCCCACCTCCTGGGCTGCTGCTGTGCCCAGTCACTGCTCTGATGATGATTTTAAATGTTTTTACATTCAACTTCATCTAGGGTGGCAGAAATGGTTTACCATCTCCTTAGTCTGCACGGAGAACAGTGTTTTCCCAAGGGCCGATCCTTTGGCAGCTGCAGTTGCTTAAAGAATGATGCGAAAGGTGAGGTGGTTGTGCCTCTGTGCCTCAGCTGTGCTGATATGTGAGGCCTAATGCAAACATGAGGGAGAGGTTCCTAACCCTTTTAGGTCCTTGTGTTGCTCATGGATCTGGATCTGGAGTCACTGTGTACATGTAATTAAATAACCAAGATGAGATTGAGAAGTGGAAGTCACAGATTTTACCAAGCTGATCACTTTAGCTGAAAGAAGTAAACAAGCTCTGAGTAGTCTGACCCTCCTTCAGGTATGTGTATCTATGTATAAGGCTGTCTATATATACACATTTATATATAAATGTGTGCGTGTATATCTGTATGTGTGTGTATTTATATATCTCTGTGACGATAAATAGTTTGAAATTTCTGTCGTGTTGTTGTGGGATCATTCCTGTTCACACCAGGCTGTGCCAGGTGTCAGTCAGGCTGGATGCAGCCCCTTAAGTGCGCGTTGCCCCCTGCGCCCCTGACCTTCAGCTCTCTCTGAAGGCGAAGGTCACCCTCCCGCATGCCACCAGCTCTTGCTCCTTCCTGCTGAACCCGATCCCCAGGCGTGCAGCCCAGCAAGGCTCACCGGCCAGAGCCGACCCCGGTGATGGCTGCAGAACGTTTTCTGGGTTGAGTTTAGGGGGAGCACCCTAAGTTTGCCATAGCAGGGAGGACACGTAGCTGCAGGGTTTGGGCTGTGTGCCAGGCAGCGTGAGTCTGGCTAACGTTGGGTAGCAGTGAGGTTTTCCTGGGGGCTCCAGGTGATGCATGGGGAGCCTCAAACAGCCTCAGGAGCCGAAACAACAGAATGCACTTGGTGCTGTGCTGGGGTGATGGATGGCCTGTTGCCAAGGGGGCTCCTCCAGTGCTGTGATCGTGTGTGGTAGTTGTAATTGGGAAAAAACACAATTTCTGCGGTGTTGGTGGGGCTCTGGGCACACGTCAGGGGGAGGTGGCGGGGTTGGCATCCCCCTGCCCAGGTAAGGCAGGAGATACTGCGCGCAGGTGAGAGCCTGTGCCTACCCGCAGGCTTCGAGATGCCGTGTGGGGAATGGACGGTAGGAGCCCCCCTCTCACCCCGAGGGCTGCTCTTCGGGGCCAAGCACGGCCGCTCTGTGCAGAGGGAGGGGAGCATCTTCCCCTCTCGGGGTGCCGCCTGCAGCCCCCAGTGCGGGGCCGGGCTGGCGGCGCAGCTGCCGCCTGTCATCTCCGCGCTGCCCCGGCCCGGGGGGCCGCAACCCAATCCCTTCCCGTTCCCGAGGGCTCCGCTCGGCCCCGGCGCGGGAGAAGCCGCTGACAAGGTATTTCTCGGCCGTAACCCGAGGCGCAGCCCCAGCGCCTCCGTCTCGGCGGAGCGGACAAGTTAATTCCCCAGATTTATGCGCGTCCCCCCCCTCCCCAGCGCCGGCATCTGCCGCGGGGCCGGGCACAGGTGCGGGGCCGCCGCCCGCCTCGGAGCTCCCCGCGGGGAGGGGCGTCCCGTCCCCCCGAGCCCGTGTCCCCGCGGCCGAGCGGGATGCGGCGCGGCGCCCGCCCGCCCTGCCGCCAGCAGCATGAGCCCGGCCTTCCTCCTCCTCCTCCTCCTCCTCGCCCTGCCCGCCCGCGCCCGCCGCGAGCAGGTGTCCGCGCGCGGAGCCCCCGCGCCTTCCTCCTCCTCCTCCTCCTCCTCCTCCTCGTCCTCCTCCTCCCCCTCGGCGGGGCCGAGCCGCTTCCCGCGGAGCCGCCCGGGGCGCCGGCGGGGCCGCCTCTACTGCCGGGTGGGCATCGGCTTCCACCTCCAGCTGCACCCCGACGGGAGGGTGGACGGAGCCCACGAAGCCAGCCCGCTCAGTGAGTGACGGGGACGGGGCGCGGGGGGCTCCCCGGGGCGCAGCGTCCCCCCCGTCCCACGGGGATTCTCCTCTGCGCCCCTCGGTCCCCACCTGGGGAGGGAGGGGTGGAATTTGGGGTGCTGCCTGCCCCGGGAGGCTGGGGGTGCTGGGCTCGGGTGGGACGCTGCCCCGAGGACGGAGCGAGCTCTGCTCGGGTGGCTTTGGGGTTCACCCGCCTCGAGGGAGCGAGTCTACGGGGATCAACACGTGAGGTTTGTGGTCCCACCGCAGCCACCCTGCAGTACCGGGGGGAGGATGCTGCGGCGGGGTCTGCCTTGCACCCCTTTTCCATCCTTTCCCCGTGTAACTTTTCCATCCTTCCCTCTGCATTCTCATTCTTCCAGCACAGCGATAGGATGTATTCAGTTTAAAAATAGGACTGAGGCTGACGTTCCCCTGAGAGAAAGCTCTGCTAACTCATGGCTTATCCTTTGGGTCGGAGTTGCCATTATATCCTGTTAGAGGGAATGAAATGGCAGGCGGGGATGAAAAATCATTTCAGGAGCTGGAGGGCTTGGGCCCGGGGTGACCCTGGTAGCATGTGTGGCCTCAGCTGTCCCGTGTGCTTGCGGAGCAAGGGCTGTATCTGCACTGGACTGAATAATTCAGGCCCTGGTCTGTGCCACGGGCCCTTGAGGAGGGGCAGCCCACAGGCAGGGACACTGGGGGTCCTGAAACCCTGCTGGGGGGTTTGAGGAGCACCGTGGGTGCCTGGTCAGGAGGAGGGTAGGGGCTGCAGAGGGCATGGGGGAGAGAGCAGGGCATCTACGCTGGGGCTGTTAAGGGAGATGCGAGTTTGGAGGGGCTGCCTGCACAGTGCCGCCTTGTACCCTGTCCCACAGTGCCACGGCAGAGGGGCTTCTCTCCTGTGAGGCATCTTCAGCCTCGATGCCACAGCTGTCTCACAGGGACACGGATCATGTGAAGTTCCTTCTTCTTCAGTTTTTTCTCCCGAATAGGTGACAGCAGCATTAGCTTTGTGCTGTGAAGTGGAGCCAGCCCTGGCCAGGGACGTGTGGTGGTGATGGGGCTCTGCTTGGTTGTTGCCCCAAGGACCTGTCCCCTGTGAGCAATAAGTCAGCTTTTGGCAGGGAGGCCTCAGCTTTGAACCCTAGGAAGCTGGGTTTGACCCAGGGCACCCCAATAACTGGGGTATGTATGTCTCCCGGCAAGTTTTGGGGTGCCCTCAAGGACAGGGAGTGTGCTGGAGCAGGTACGTGCCTTGTTGCATGGGGCTGCATAACCCCTGCCTCTTGGCAGTTGCTACCACTGGGTGCGTGGAGTGAGCAGGAGCAGCCCCCCAGCCTGCCCCTCGGGCCCTCTGTGCCAGGACCCGGGTGCCTCGGAGAGCTGTGCTTCCTCCTTAAAATAAACATGGGAAGTGGTGATCTGATCCGCTGGCCTCGGGAATTTAACGGCGGCTTCATGTTTGCTTTTGGCACGTTAATCTGCCCTTGGCAGGGGCTCGGCCAGGCAAGATGCTCTCGAGGACTTCTTCCTCTGGAGCCGTCCCAGAGCTGCGGCCAGGGCTAGCAGGGCTTCTTCCCCAGGTGAGAAAGGTCACTTTGGGAATGGGATACTGACCCTACCTCGTGGGGGTCGCTGGGGGACACCGGGCTGTGTGGGGAAGTGAAATGTGTTGGTGCTGTTGCTGAACGATGCTTGGAGGCTGAAGCTCTTTTGTAAGACTGATTATAGTTTCCACGTGCCCTGCTGGGTGCCAGAGCCCCGTCCTGCTCAGAAAATACCTGTTTGAGGAGAAAACGGCTTGTTTTCTCTTGGCTGGGCTGCACAGTGCCCCGGTCCCCGAGTCCTGCTGTGAGGAGAGGTCTAAGAAACCATTATTGGGACTTCTAGCCCCAAATAGGACGTGCAACACCTTTTACTTCCAGTGTCTGGTGTGCATGGGAGGAGGACGGGCAAGGTTGATTTCAGCAGGCTGGCTGCAGGCACGAGGGGCTTTTCCTTGCTTTAAGAGGGATTTCCTGAGGGATCAGCTTGCTCTGTCACAGCCAAATCAGAAGTTGTCCTCTAAAACACAGCTTTTCCTTTTTAAAAATAAAACAAGCCACACTCCTGGCATTGTTGTAAGTCAGTCTGTGGGGCGGAGGGATGGAGTGAGGGTACTGTGCAGAGCCAGAGGGCTGAGGAGCAGGGTCATGTGGAGAGGAAATACAAACCTATGAGACTGATCTTTTTCTTTTTGTCACCCTGATGTGAAAAGAACTGTGATTTATTTTGGGATTTCTGTCATCCTAGGTATTTTGGAAATATTTGCTGTGTCTCAGGGGATTGTAGGAATACGAGGAGTTTTCAGCAACAAATTTTTAGCGATGTCAAAAAAAGGAAAACTCCATGCAAGTGTAAGTAACCCCCCCCTGCTTACCAGTACATATTGTTTATTAAAGGCTTTGTGACACCTCTGTGTGCAGCGATGCGCCCAGGCAGGGCCCTGGTGTGCTGAGCCCCTTTGGCTGCCGGTAGAGCTCGGTGCTGTGTGGCATCAGCGCTGCACAGACAGATAGGGGACAGGTGGAGCCCCAGACCTCAAAACCCATATCTCTACTTACTGTATTTAACCAAGAAAAGTGCGCTTTTTTTTTTTTTTGCAGTTGGGTATTTGCATCACAAGAACTTGTTCTTTGAGCATTGCTGGTTTATTTTTAGCAGCTTCTGCAGCAGATCATGCAGATGGTTTTAGCCAAATGTCTCCCAGAGAATGGCACATGTGGTGCTGAGAGCTCGTTTGTGCCCGTGCGTGCGAGGGGCTGTGGCCCAGGAGTTTCGGCTGGGCCCATCCATCAGGGGGAGATGTCCCCCAGTGAGACTGTGTGGCTGCCCACACTGTTTCAGGCAGGTGAAGTTCAGCTCACGCAGGAGCTTTGCCGGTAAAGTGGAAAATCCCCAGTAACTCTTTGGTTCAGCAGGCTGTTTTCCTGAAGGTTAGAGCCTCCTTCGCGTCTAATTGGTCTTTTTTGCATTGAAAGAATGCTCTAAGTTGATTTTGGCCTTTTTTTTTTTTTTTTTCAACTCTAAGATGTTGCTTTCCAGTGTTGTCTTGTTACTTCTAGAGATCATTTAAACACATTAAAGTAGCTACGGTGCTGATGTGAATGTTGTCTCGTTTTCAAGGGGCGCATAAATGCAATGCCCAAAGAAAGGCATTTTTAAGGCAGCATCTGGGGTGTCCTGTCACCCAAGTTTGTTTCCAGGGACCTTGTTCATGACTAATAGCCTGGAAGAAGGAAAAAAGCCAATTGACTGCTCCGTGATTATAGGCCAAACCTCATGATTGCAAAGTGGATGTTACGCTGCCCGAGACCACAGATTACCTTCAAGTGAGATTTATGAACTGGCCTCTTTCTCCCTTGAGTCTTATTGGATTGTTGCTCCTGAAACCTAATGATGCTTAAAGGGTGAGCACATGGCTGCTAATTTTAGGAAACAAAGTAGGAGCGGAAACAGCTTCTAGAGGAAAGAGGGAATGGCTGCGCAGAGGAGAATGTGAGGGAAGGAGATGGGGCAGGCAACAGGCCAGCAGTGGGAAGGTAAAAGTCGGAGAAGAGAGGGAAGCAAGCAGAGCATGATCCTCAGACCCTCCAGAGCTTCCCCTCCCTTGCAGCATACAATGGGTCCCTTATTTGAGCTGGAATCTTGATTTATGCCCTGGTGCAGGCAGAAATTAAATCAAATCTCATCGATGTATGGTTAATTGTCAGCACACAAAGGGCAGTGCTGGGGAGGGACCTCAATTAGGTGGGTCAGAGCCGGGGGGTGAGGACACATGATGCCCCGCTCGGATGAAAGCTGCAAATTTGTAGAAACTTGACCCAAATGTCTAAAGATTGCTGGGCTAAATAATGCCGATAATGCAAACCTAGCATCTGTTGTTCTTTCCTGCCTTGGCAGGATGAAGTTATTTCATGGCCTAATGAGTTTTCAGCAGTACAAAGCGCGTCCTGCGCCCGTCACTCAGAGCAGCGCTTTGATATGGGAGTCACGCCGGTGACTTTGAGCTGAACCACAGATAAAAGTCATTCCTGCAGGGATTCGGGCTCCTTCGAAACCAGCTCTCAGGGCCCGGCTTTGTCCCAGCTCGGTGCTTTGCAGCAGCCCTGCTCTTTTTTTTTTTTTCTTTTTTTTATAGCAACTTAATTAAATTACCGAGCAGTTCGTTTTTAGAGACACCAGCTTCAGAAAATGACAGTAATCCTGGCAATTATCAGTTGCGTGCACAGATGGCTTTTTCCTCGTTGTTAAATCCTCGATCCCTGGTTTGTACATTTTTAGCATGGCATGGGCAGGAGGAGGTTTGGTGTAGGTCTCGGCAGGGGTCAGCATGAACCCCAGAGAAGAGATTTGCTTGCAGGAGGCTCAGGTATTTCTCCTTTCTCAGGAGTTGTTTTGAGTCGGCTGAACACTGTGGTCCTCAGTGGGGCAAATCTCTGTTGGATTTTGAAATTTAATTGACTTCAAAATTGCTCTTCACGATTGTCTCTGGAGCTGCTGCAGAGCAAATCTGACAGACGTACAGCGTACCGTGCCTGTGCTGCCAGTCCTGTGCCAGGACAAGTACCTTTTCCTAGGCCAAGATAGCGTAGTTGCTGAGCTGAGAGGCTAGAACGTGGAGAAAACCATTAGGGGGATGGTGAAGCAGCAGCTGATGTGCTTCCCAGTGCAGTTTGCTGTCTAGGGGTGAGGTCTTCCCTCCACACACGCTGGCTGCTGATCTTCCCCATGCTGCCAGCGTAAGCAGCCCACAACATCCCTCTGTGGCCAGGGCTGGGGACCACACTCTACTTCCCCTAATGCTTTTTTGGAGGGGATGCCACTCTGACTTTTAGGGAGCGTTCCCCCTTCCAACCACTTTAAGCAGGAACTTCTCCTGCGATATTCCAGATGGGTCGCTGGGCAGACCTCCCTTTGCGGAGCGGTGTTGCCCCCAGAACGCTGGGCCAGATTGCAAATGCTGATTCTGCTTACGCACAAGCAAATCAGCAGTAAGTGTAGCCATTTATGCAGGGATAAGCACGAGCAGGGCACAAGAACCTTCTCCTATTTACAGTGGTGCTTGCAGAGTCCCCTGGAGCTGATGTCAGTATTGGATCCTTGGCTGTGGTCGCCTCAGTGCTCAGGCCTGGGTAGCCAGCTTAATATCCTGCACCAAAACAGCCAGCTCTTGCCCTCTGCCCAGATCCCACTGGGAAATATGGGCTTTGTTTCAGTCCCTTTTGTGTTGAGCACTCTTTCAGGTGTGTGTTGGTGCTTCGGTCAATTCTAGAACCTCTCTGTGCAAAGGCTGATGCAGGGGTGTCTTGCCTGAGTGCCACTCTCGGGGCTTTGCAGAGCAACAAGGAGTGAGCAAAGCCTTGCCTCTGGAGGGTGAATACTTGTGCACGGGCAATAAAGCATTGAAGATGTATAAACGACAGGGAAAGCAAAAAAGAGTCATTCAAGTGAAGTTTCTTTCAAGCAAATAGCAAAAGGAGACTTGATTTAAAGTGCTATGAGGGGGAAAAATGCATGGCAGGCTGGGACTCTTGCTTTTATTGTAAGATTCAACTTCGCTGGTTAAATTAGGAGTTTGGGGATTTTACCTTGTTCTCAATTGCTGGGAGGTTTGAGGTTGAGAGCTCAGCATCCTTTTGAGGCCAGCAGTTTTGAAGCAGTGTCTTGCAACCAGGCTGGGTGCCCCAAGCACAGCTGGAGGAGCTGTTGGGGCACAGGTGTTGTGCTCATGGTCAGGTTAAAGACTTGAAAAAGAATTTCAGAGGGCCTGATGGACGCTGCAGCCAGGTGTTCCAGGGTCGCAGATACATAGCTGGGGCAGTACAGCTGTACTTTTGTACCTCTGCATAGTTTTTTCCTTCTCTCCCTTGAGAAAAACATAGAGCTCTTAGCTGTCAGTGTTTGCCCTATCCCGCTGGGCAATGGGAGCCCAGGCTCCTGGGAGCCAGTGCGGCCACCCTGTTCATGAGAGGCGATGCTCTTGGGCTGCAAGTAACTTCTTCATGTAATTAATGGACAAAACACCCTGAGTTCATTTAAGAGAAAGAAGAAGGAATAAAAAAAATCCATTACAATCAAAGCCATGTTCAGTCAAGCTATGAAAATCTGCATGCACATTGCCTTTACAGATTATTAAGTGATGATTCAGTGCCTAAGGGAGGGGTGCAAGGGAGGGAACGGAGCTGGAGCAGGGGGCTCAACCTCAGAGTCCTCGTCAGAGCTGCAGTATGGGGGGGGGTCCAGAGATGCATCCTTCCCTCCTGTGGGTGGGAAGGGCAGGAGGAGAGCTGGGGCGAGAGGGAAGGGTGCTGCTGGGGCAGGCCAAGCCTGTTTGTAACAAGAAAGTCCAAAACAGGATGGAAAGCGGTTACTGAAAGTATCTGTGTTGGGGGTTTTCGAAATGGCTGGGTGCCTGGTGGCCTTGGAGTGGGTTTGCCAGGTGCCCCGTGTTGCTGCTTGCCCTTTTGAGACCTGGTTTTGGGAGACTGGAACACCCAGCAAGTGTTGTGGGTCAGGGGATGGATAGAACCAGCCTTTTGGTAACGCTGTTGTCTGCTCTGTCCCTGCAGGCCCGGTTCACGGCCGACTGCCAGTTTCGGGAGCGCTTCCAGGAGAACAGCTACAACACCTACGCCTCAGCTGTCCACCGCAGCCCACGTTCGGGCCGCCAGTGGTATGTGGCACTCAACAAGAGGGGCAAAGCCAAGCGGGGCTGCAGTCCCCGCGCCCGGCCCCAGCACGTCTCCACGCACTTTCTTCCCCGCTTTCGTCAGCCCCAGCCCCCCGAGCTCGCCTTCACCGTCACCCTCCCTGAAAAGAAGCCCCCTCCGCCACCGAAACCAAAGGTCGCCCCATCTGCGTCTCGGAAAAACCCCAGCCCTGTCAAGTACCGCCTGAAGTTTCGCTTTGGGTAATGCATCACGGCAGGAATGCTGGTGCAGGAGAGACTGGGTTCCTGGGCGGCTTTTGGGGGTGACCTTGTGGGAGACCAGCATCCCCCTCTCCCCACATGTATGTGGGGAGGCTTCGGGTAGCTGTGCTGGGCTTCGTGTCTTCTTTCCATCCTGCAAAATGGATGGTGCCCTCGGAGATATGTGCTGAGATGACATAGCTTGCGCCTTCCGAAGAGTATTCCTGTAGTCAACAGAAAACACTTGATGGACCTTGGTTTAGTTTTCTGTTGTTGAAAGAAGCAAAGAAGTACCTCTATGGCGAACATATTTTCTAACCTTCTTTTCACTAGTGACTCTTTTGACAATCACTTTCATACAAGAGATATGTTCACAGCTAACCTATTAAGTGTGTTTTTTTTCTTTTTGGCTTTTTTTGCTGCACTTTTTTTCTCCGACCATACCTCAGTTACCATATGTACAGATCTGCCCCTTCCTCGTCTGCTACAAACCATCTCCTTCCTTTCACAGCAAAACAAGGCCAAGCCCTGCAAGTCATTCACATTATCTGTGATACAAGAGGATCTTAAAACTCCTTGTTGGCAATAATATATATATATATTTTTTTTTTTTTAGAGGGTTGCAGGCTTGGGGAAGGCATCATTGCAGACCCGTTCCTGGTGGTGTCTCTGTTCTTCCCTGGACAGCTGAAGCTTCCTCCTGTCCATCAAAGTATGGTTTTGTTATCTGTGTTTAAAATACCTCTGTGCCAGCCCTGGTGCATCCCTGCTCACTTGGAGAGGGAGCCATCCCAAGATCCCTCACCAGGAGAAGCCCCTCTGCACCCCTGCTCCCCAGGAACAGGGATGCCTTTGGTCCCTGGGTGCTTGGTTTCTTCCGACAGTTTATGCTGCTGATTTATTTTATCATTCACAATACACTTACAGAGGGGTGGGAAAGGGTTTTGTTTTATAGCAAATGTGGTGATGTGGCAATAAATGCTGTTGCAGCTACTTGTACCTTTGGAAGTGTTTTTTCCCACCCAGGTTGCTTGATGCCCTTGACTGTTGAATTGTTTCTCTGTTGTGGTGTTACCTGTGATGTAATTGTGCGTTTGGAGTTTTTAAGTGGTGTTTAGCTGTGTTATGTACATGCAGAAAACTGTAGCGTTGGACCTCACCGGTTAAGCCTTAATTAGGAGCCCAGGTGGGCTCATGTTAGCAAAAGCCCTGCCAGCCTGAGCCCTGCTCTTGTGCAGCAGCAATAATGAGGGCAGGTGGCACTGCTGAGCCTTTTCTCCAAACCTGATCCTGGTACAAATAGTTGTTTCCATTGAAACCATGGTTATTCCTTCATCATCCTTCTGGGTAGCCCCCATCTGGACACACGTGCTCTGTGCAGCATAGAATGGATTTTGCACAAGGGCACATGCTCCACGTGTGGGAACAGGTGGGGATGCCAGAATAAAATATAACCATGTTTCATTTTATAACCTGGTTGTGTTATTTCTTGCCTGTCTACTGCCAATGCTTTCTTTTCTTCTCTTCCTCTGAAAGAAGAGTGTTGCTAAATTAGCTGCTACAGGTGGTTTTGTCAGAGGGTTTGGCTAGTGTGGTACCTGCAATGGGGTGGAGTGGGGCAAAATCGGTGCATGTGCTTCCTTTGCTCGCTGTGCTCAGCACCCTGCGCAGCGAGACCAACCTCCAGAGGGCTATTCTGCACTTGTTGGGGCCTGAGTCGGAGCAGGGGAGCACAAGCCAAACACAGGCACCTTGTGCACCCTGGCCGCTTCCAGAGAGGCAGCCTGACTGTGAGTTCACACAATTCAAATAATGCCATTCACCTGACAGGCACCAGTAGGTGTAATTAATGCTCCGTGAAACATGGGGCCTCCTAAATTAACTAGTTGAATGAAAACATTTGCAGGAGCTGTGTAGGAGGGTGCCTAGAGCTGCCAGGGCAGGTAAGAGAGGAGCTAACGGGCTGGTCTCTTGCTGCCACTGGTTGTCCTCAGAGGGAAATGGTTGCTTTTAAATCCTATTTACAGGAAGATTCTTATCCATAACTAGCTTGTGTGACCAAAAAAGAAAAAAGCTTTGATCCATTTATTTCTGGGCAGAAAGTGATCCTGAACAGAGCTGCGATGGCAGCATCCAGGGTTTACCATAGCAACCACAAGGAAGTGCTCCTTGCTCTGTGATGGTTGCTGGGAGGGAAGGGAGTACAAGCGGCTGTGGCTTGACTGTGTTGTCCTGGGGGCTCACTGGAGGAAGCAAGGGTGCTGTAGTACGGGGGTTTGCCCCCGAGCCAGCCCTCCTGCAGTTCGCTGTACCTGCTGGGGCCGAGCAGTGCTGTCACCTTGCGTGTGAGGATCTGGCTGAACTGTGTTTCTCCTGATGTTGTTCCCACTGAGAAGAGAAGCAGTTACCTCATTGCAGAGCTGTCAGGTGAAATGTGACTGAGGAAGCAGCCTGTGTGTCTCTTCTCTCCAGGGGCGGGTGGAACCGGTGCTGCCCTACATGGGGTGGGTGAGGACTGGGTACGGCTGCTTTTCACTCTTGCACCTTCTTTTCCAAGGGGCATGGGAAGTTGCTGCCCTGCATGGTGAGGGCTGCTGCTCAAACACTGATGTTTCATTTGGGATTTCTGGGAGCCAGGAGCAGCCCCACAGCACACATCCAAGGGGTGCTAGCAGGTACAGGAACCTGTGGGAGGAGGCTGGAGCTTTAATATTAAGAGTATTTATTAAAATGCAGTCATGTTATTGCAACAAGGAGGTCTGTACTGTGGCAGACAGCAGCCCACTAGTAACTTCAGGAGGGAGTCTAAGGCAAATCAATCTAATCCCTTCCTGTTCCTTTCTGGCCATTCTTTTGAAATGAAATTACATAGGTGTGTTTATCAGGAGACTGAAGGCATTTAAAAATGGGTAAATGTCTCTGTTAAATTTAAAAGTAGTATGTGGACAAGTCAAGACACTTTCAAGGAACAAAGGTAACTTTTCCAATGTGCATTTCCAAAGTGGTTTTGGTGTTGACTTACGTGTATTTACAGCTGTGAATTACAATTAAACCTTTCTGGCTACTGCTTTTGCAAGCAAAGTGAAGGCCACATTGCACTGGCTGACTCCTCCCAGAGGAGGACAAGATGCCCAAGGCATTGGGCTTCAACAACACTGGCAGTAATTGCAGTACTGTTTATTTTACATAGAAACTGTTCGTATAGTCTTTAAGTTAAATTGGACTCTGGGTAAAAATCTGGGCAAATCAGCAGGGGGGTGGGAGCTTTTCTACCCCTTTTTGGGGCTGCTGAGGGCAGTGGGTCATGCTGGGGAAGGGGTTCTGTGTTGGGGGGCCATGGGGAGACCCGGCTGCTGGAATTGAGCAGGTAGGAGACTTGTACATCAGCTGGTTGGGTGGCCTCTCAGGCAATTTTAATCACAGAGGAGGCTGAAAGCAGAGCTGGTACGAGCCTTGCAGTGGGGCTAACACAGATGCATGAAGTGAGCTGTGCTAGGACACCAGCACAATGCCTCCCAGCTCTTTGTCAGCAAGGCTAAAATTGGCACAATTGTACAAAGTGGACTGATAACTAAAATTTGCCCCTTTTGTCTACTCTCCCATTTGATTTCTGAGTCATCTTTCCCCGCAGGCTTTGCAAATATAAAAAGTCTGAGATGTTGATTAGGTGAAGTACCACATAGGGAGAGATGCGGTGCCTCTGGAAGCTCATCTCCAAGCATGATGGTAGCAGGTGTCAACAGACGTGGAGTCTGCTGGGAACACCCGACTCCCCTTGTGCTCTGCAGAGCTGTGTTCTGAGCTTGCAGCCGGCTTTGCTGTGGCTGGTGTCCTGCTCCCCCCATGGGAGCAACTCCAAACTCAACTTAGCCATGATGAAGAAAACATCAGCTTAAGCCCCATGTAGTTTGAGAAGTTGGGGGCTGGTGTGGCGTGTCAATTTTTATTTGGGTTTTTTTTGTTGTTTGTTTCTTTCTCTTCTACCACCTGATTTGCCACTGTGGAGCTGGGGAGGAAAAGCTGTAAATGAAACATACAAAAGGGATTCATGGAATCATAGAATCACCAGGTTGGAAGAGACCCACCGGATCATTGAGCCCAACCATTCCTATCAAACACTAACCCATGTCCCTCAGCACCTCGTCCACTCGTGCCTTAAACCCCTCCAGAGAAGGGGAATCAACCCCCTCCCTGGGCAGCCTCTGACACTGCCCAATGACTCTTTTTGTGAAGACAGCATCATAGGAAGGAATGGGAAACTGCTTCAAAGGAGACACCAATCCACGTGGGGCTGAGGAAAAGGGGCTGCGGGAAGCACGGCACAGCGTGCTGAGCTACTGGCCATGGCCTAGCTCTGCACCACTGGATGCATTCGAATGAACTTGGAAATTGGGAAACCCTCCCATTCCCCGTTTCCCCATCGCATCTCAGTTTTAAACTCTACAGCCACCGTGCAGAGGTCCATCACAGCAGGAGTTGAATCAGAAGATACTTGGTTACCGATTCACCTTCCCTGGAGGCGTTTAAGGGACGGGTGGACGAGGTGCTGAGGGACATGGGTTAGTGATTGGTGGGAACGGTTGGACTCGATGATCCGGTGGGTCTCTTCCAACCTGGTGATTCTACGATTCTATGAGAGCCCCTCCAGTTCCAGCCCCGTGCCACGGTCACCCCGGTCCAGGGACATCTCTCTCTGGGCTCCCCGCCCCCCGGGAGCGTCTGCTCGGCCCCAGCTGCCCTGCGTCCTCCGGCAGGAACGGGGCGGGGGGCGTTTCTCCCACCTGGCGGAGCTGCGGGTTGGGGGTGCGGCTGCGCGGGGGCCGCCCCCCCCGGGCCTCCTGCGTGGCGCTGCGGCTGCTCGGAGCCCCCGGCCCCAGGTAAGCGCCGCTCTCCTCGCGCCCCCCCCCCGTCCTCGCGCCCCCTGTCCCCTCTCCTCGTCCTCCCCTCTCGCCCCCCTCGTGCCGGGACGGAGCGGGAGGCGGGGGGAGGCGGCTCGGCGGCCGCACGCGGGGCCCGGGGAGGTGAGGGGCAGCGGTTCCTCCGGGGTCCCGTGCGGGGCGGCCCCCTCCGCGCTGCGGGGGCAGCGGAGACCCGGGGGGGGGGGGCGAACGGCCGGGCGCGAGGGCTGCCCCGGCGAACCCCGCTTCTCCCGGGGGCGGCTCGGGTCCCGTGCGGAGGAACCTCCGGGAGCAGCGGCCGAGGGGGCGGTGGGATTGCAGACACGGAGCTCCGCCAGCTGCAGAGCTGAGAGGGAGAGGTCTGGACCCCACAGCGCCCTGTGTGAGCGGCCGTTTGGGTTGTAGCTGCGGCTGTTTGCGTTCCCTCCGAGAAACGAGATATTCCGCTCGAGAAAAGCAGTTCCTCATCTGTTAGAGCTGTGAAAGGAGGACAGGGGCGCGGGTGTCGGTGCGTGAAAGTAGGTTCAGGTCAGTGTCGCTCACCACATGGATGTTGAGGCTCTGGAGCGAGTCCAGAGAAGAGCAGCAAAGCTGGTGAAGGGACTGGAGAAAAGGCTTATGAGGAGCATCTGAGAGAGCTGGGGGTGTTTATCCTGGAGAAGAGGAGGCTGAGGGGAGACCTCATTGCTCTCTACAACTACCTGAGAGGAGGTTGTGGAGAAGAGGGAGCTGGGCTCTTCTCCCAAGTGACAGGGGACAGGATGAGAGGGAATGGCCTCAAGCTCCACCAGGGGAGGTTCAGGCTTGACATTAGTTAAAAAAAAAATCATGGAAAGGGTCATTGGGCAGTGTCAGAGGCTCCCCAGGGATGTGGTTGATTCACCTTCCCTGGAGGGGTTTAAGGGACGGATAGATGAAGTGCTGAGGGACATGGTTTAGTGTTTGATAGGAACGGTTGGACTCCATGATCCGGTGGGTCTCTTCCAACCTGGTGATTCTATGATTCTAAGAAGGTCTTGCATGACTCCACTTCTTACAAAACATGGAGCTTTTAGGCTGATTTCTTTTATTCCACCCCTAGAGTTGTTCAAGGCCGGGTTGAATGGGGCAGTTCCAAGGGTTGAGTCCAGCCAAACAAGTCACGTTGCAGTGATGTTCAAAGGATGCCAACTGCTGGAATTTTAATCTCTGAAAAATCATAGTGCACGTAGCTTGGTGGAAAATACTGTGGGGAAGTTGCAGAAGGTTTTCTGTCTCACACTTAGAAGGCAAACAGCATTTGAAACACTCGCTGTTTCCCAAGAGGCCGGGAGCTGCAGCTGGGAGCAGTGGTGTGTCTCGATGGGCTGTGTTGCAGGGGGCACATTGCTGGTGTCTGGTGCTAACTGGGCTCTCTGCCCATCTTTTCCTTCTGCAGAGCCAAGGAACTGGGGCAGCAGCTGGTGGAGCTAGACTTCAGCAGTTCCATATATGTGCTGTGGCAGGAGGATTTTGAGGCCCGGGTGGCAGCAACAGCGGGACCAGTGGTGGTGGCAGACCTCTAGAGGTAAGTGTCCTCCTGCCCTCAGCGCCCTTGTGCTCACCTCACTAGCTGCCTGGCCTCCAGCCTTCTAGAACACAGACCATGTCTGCACCAGGACCTGGCAGCCTCCAGTGATTTTTTTTCCCTCACACGAATACCAGCTGCCCATCCCAAGAAGCTGAGTCCTGGCTGCTGAGGCTCCTTTATCACTTATGTGTGTGCACGCTCTTCTTTCTCATCCCCTTTCCCTGGGCTCAAATACAAGGGCAATAGGTAACTGTGTTTCTTAGGTGGTAGATGTGTTTGAGACACCTAAAATACTTCTTGGTTACAGAATAACACACTTTAATACCTGGGTCATGCTTTCAAAGCTGTAGCTGAGAAAGTGCATTTTGTTACACTTAAAACTGTTGGGATTGATGGTTACAATGCAGGGAATGTAATGAGGGAACAAGGATGACACATGAGAAAGGAAGATGCTTTTATTTTGCTGATCAGTTATTAGGCTCTGAGGACAGAGTAACACAGTCTGGAGTTCCTTTCCTGTCAACAACAACAGGCAAACTCATTTTGGTCCCTTGGAGTGCCTCCCTGGGTCTGGGAGACAAGGATTGCTATGGTAGTGCCCTCACTACATCGAGTGATTGAAGAAAATCACCCAAAGCTGTATGAGAACCAGCACTTGAACTTTAACTGGTTAGGACTGGCTGAGGGTCACTTGGGATATTGTTACTAGGTGCCTGCTCTTTCAGGTAGACTATTTCTCTTCCATTTCCAAAAGTCTTTGAGCGGATAGCTGATTTACTCTCCAAAAGTTTCTAACAAAGGAAGCTCAAGCACTGCATTGGTTTTGGGATTTTTTTTTTTTTTAGGCTTTTGTTTTGTTTAGTTTTGACTTGTGCTGTCTCATACTTGTAACAGCATGCTACAGCATGTATTTTCCATGAAAACTCACCTTGCACTCAGGATTCAGTGCTTTGCAATAAAGCTTTATTGTATCTTGCGACTGGTTCCCCCTGCCTTTTTGGTTTTTACCCCTCCTCTGCTCTCTTTAACCGGCTTGCAGATAGTAAAACATTTGGCTGTTTACTTTTCTGGTTTCTTTTCTTTTCTTCTTGAGAAAAATAAATAAACAGCTCCTGTAGACAGTGAACTTTGTTTTGGTCGCTCGATACAAGAAACTTAATTTATGATACTTTGTCAATATGATTGGTGAGTAGTAGAGCCACTGAGCAGCCTTATTCTCCTATGGTGCTGTTCCCTTTTCATGCTATAGTTAAATTATTTAGTAATGTAATGGCATGTATCAAATGGCTTTTGTAGCATTTGTAGGCTGAGAACACGTGCTGTGTAGTTAAGCTATCACCATACTTCAGGCACAGTCCTGTAGCAAGTCTGTTCCAGGAATAAAATGATTTTATTTTTTTCAGTTTATAGAATTAACTAGTTCTATGGAAAAATGAATTTGGCCAGACCAAAGGCTTGATTATTTGAATACAGATACAAAGGAGTGACTTTTTTTCATACATGCATAGAGTTGTAACATTCTGTTGCTCATGCCCAGGCATTCTCCATAGCCCAGTGAGGCTGATAGTGACAGTGCTGATGACAACAGGAGTGTAAGAACTGGTACATGGCTGACCAGTCAGTCTTGTAATGTTCTTGTATGTTTCCAAACCACTGGTCATTATTAATTACTCTTTTAGTGATTCCTTGAGTGGACAAGAGTGCAAATGGAGCCAGAGCTCTCTATGCAGCTTTCTCTCTCTCTCTTTGTCTTGAGTAGGTATTCTGTCTTACTGTCCTTTTTTTTTTTTTTAATTTTTTTTATTTCTTCGTTCAGTTTCATGTTTAGTGTTTGGAGTTGCTGCTGTCAGGGCTTCTGAACTGTCTGCTTGAAAAAGGATACCTGTGGTTTTCTCTGAGCAGAAAAGAATGTCCTTGAGTTGGACTTGGCTGCACAGGTCTCAGAAATTGTCACTGTTAATTCTGACTGCTCATATTATTTTTGTGTATAAGAGCAAACACTGTAGGGAAGTGCTTTCAGGATTTCCACTTTGATGTCCCAGCAACCGTGACGCTGCTGTCCAGTACAAAAGGGCTGCCAGGGCTGTTACCCCTCCACAGTAACCCCTCCAGCAAAGGAAAACGCATGTGAGTCCTAAGTCAAAGCTGGGGGATATGACTTGGGGTTTTCATACAGTGAGGAGGGGTTATTTCTACCAAAACACACAGGTCTTAGCTGTTGGACTTACTGTGTTCTCTTGGGGGAACTAAGTGGTGTTTAATAGTTTTGGAAATACCTACAAGCGACTGGTATTTCTGGCCATGGGGTTTCCACAGCCAGAGTACTTTCTGTGTGCACTGCTGATATAAAACACTAAGCTGTAAGGAATGGTGTTCACCAGTGGTATTGCATAACAACAGCTTCAAGCTCCAGCTGCAAGAAGCACTAAAATAAGCCAACAGCCATTATATATTTTACCTCTGCTGCATTTTGGCTGCATGGTGTGCCACTGAGTATTACGCGTAGCTGCTCTGTTTGCTGTAGGCTTTTATAATTCCCATTTTATTTTTAGAGTTTGTCTGTCAGTGGTCGGAAGCACTTCATTTACACAGCCCTTCTGCTGCTGTGGCTGTATCACAGAACAATCACAGAAACCTGTAGTATGTTGGAGGTGTAAAGCCTTACACAAAGGTTGGTAATGGGGAAATGTCCTCTTAGCTGCAACAAAATGCTTCTAAGTGTGCTTCCCGTGGAGTAGCAACAAATCCTCAAGACAGAATTCTGTAGATGAGTTAAAGCAGCAGTCAAGTTGAACACACAGAAGGCAGTCGGTCTTACAGTGCTTCTCTGTTTTCATAGTTGTTGCCTAAATGTTAGAGTCAGAGTTTGCTTGAGAACTAAGTTGTCGTCTTTATTAGTTATCTTTACTTATATTTGAAAATCAGCTTCAGAGCAGTGATAATAATGCACTGTATTGCAAAGATGCTTCTCATCAGAAGGACTAATATTTTCCCTTATATCTGGAGCGGTGGTGTGTTTTTCCTCTGCAACGTTGCCTCTGCCTTCTGAATGCCTCTTGCTTAGTGAAATTGCATTATCGGTTACGGCTTGTGCCTGGTGGGATTGGTAGGAATTTAAAAATGGTAAAAATAAGTTGAGTACATGTTGCAGAAAACAGATTTGAGTGGGCTGGAGGCAGCAAGTTTATTTTCTCTCTTTGTAAAGTAGTCTTAAACTTTTCTGGTCTCAACATCACATCCAAAGTCTAGTAAAAATCAATAGGAGGAAGTAAATAGAAGTAAGACTAAAATATATTGTGGTTTTCCACAATAAAAGGGCTACCATCAGAGAATTTGGGCTTTTTTGTTTTTGTTTTTGGTTAGGACAAAGAAACAGGACACTAAAAACCAGTGAAGTGCAGACTGAGAGGCAGATAAAAGCACAACATGCCATCTGTTTTTTGTGATGTGGATGTATGTGTGTTTCTTTGGGTCTGAAATGAAGAGGCTTGAGCTTAGGGTTGTTTTTTCTATTGTTTTAACTGAAGCAATTTGGAAATCTATATATTTTTTAAAATTAAGTTATCCCTAAATAAATGAATGAATGATTATTTTTTCTGTTGTGGAGAGGGACAGAGGTGGAAAAGTCTCATATAACTCTAAACTGTCCTGTAACTTGCATAGCATTGATGTTTAAGAAGAGCAATGTTTTTTCAGCAGAGCATGCACAGGATAAATAAGATGACATCAGGACAGGAAACAACTTGCTGTCAGTTGTCTCAGCTGGAAGTGCTGTATTGCCTGATGATGCTTTAGGGTCCTCTTCTGACCCAACAACCTAAGACAGCGGCGGTTCGTGATGTTTTTGTTTCAAAGCCTGGATCCAGGCAGTGTGGACTTACTGTCATCAATATAGTGCCAATACCTGTGTTTTACTGTGTGATTGCTGTGGTCTCTGCCTTCCGACACTGCTTTCCTATAGATTTGGGAGACCTCATTGCTCTCTGTGACTACCTGAAGGGAGGTTGTGGAGAGGAGGGAGCTGGGCTCTTCTCCCAAGTGACAGGGGACAGGACGAGAGGGAATGGCCTCAAGCTCCAGCAGGGGATGTTTAGGCTGGACATTAGTGAAAAAAAATCACAGAAAGGATCACCGGGCAGTGTCAGAGGCTGCCCAGGGAGGGGGTTGATTCACCTTTCCTGGAGGGTTTTAAGGGTTTGGTGCCGATCCTGATGCAGCCAGCAGAGGGCGCCCTCCGCCTAGGATTCACCCTGCCAGGGTCTGGTGCCAGTGACCTGGGACGGGCTGGAGCCTCGGGGAGGCTTCGATCTGCAGCGAAGTGCTGGGCAGCTACCTCTATCCAGGGCTACTGACACGCATTCAAGAGTAATGTCCAGCTACAAGCCACTCTGAAATAGTGCTGGGTCTTTCCACCCTACCATCGGCCTGTTTCACATGTAAAATGCATTGTGGTCGCTCTTGGTTTTTCCAGGGAGGAGCAGAGGGTCACTAGTTAGCCCATCACTCGGGACGTGTCCCTGAGAAGGGGCAGGGTGTGCAACATCACTCCTGGGGCTGCTGTTCTGTGGCTTGGGACAGCAGCACCGGCCTTTGCAGCAGGTTCAGGAACCCAGAAATCTCCTCCCTGCAAATGCAGGAGGGACTAGAACAGCAAAGGGCAAAGCTGGCAGGAAACCTGGGTTTGAGATTTGTTGGTTAGAGGAGGGAGTGAGATCCTGGGAGTATGTGTTAAGCCATTGTCAGGTCGTTACCACCTTGTCTTTTATCTCTGCACAAAGCAGTTTGGGAGGTCCATTAAAGAATTCCTCTTTATCAGAGAAAGCAGAAAATGAAACAGAAGAGGGAGCTCATTTTGCTTCTGCAAACTTCAGGCTTGAGGCAGTTGCAGGGCAGTTTGCTTTCTAATGTTTAGCAAGTGCCCCTACCACACACAGTTAACTAACCTGTCTATCTTTGGTCTCTGATTTCGTGCTACTCTTGCTCTGGTCATTTACTCACAAGGTGTGGGCTCAGAAACACCTTTGCCTGCTGGATGTGGTTTTATGCACACCAATATTTCCCTTAGAAAAGCAATCGTGCCTAATGAAAATGCGTTTCTTTTGTAAACTGTATAGAAAACAGGAATTTTGGTACATGGGCAATAGTAGGGCTTTGGCTGTCCTCTCTTCTTTTAATGTGCTCTAAAGCAGGCTACTAAAACAAGACATTAAAAGTGAGGGAGATAAAGTGTGTTCATTTTTAGATTTTAAATACTGCTTTGAATTTCAATATTGCAGAGGATCCCATTGTAATATAATGTAAAGAATTAAACATGAGGACTCTGCACCTACTTAATGCTTTTAATATATGTCAGTGACTGAAGATGCAGAAAATGCTAAATCCCAAAGCAAACATGTGTTTATAATGTTAAGTGCAATATCTGTACAAGGAAATAATTGGTTAGGGGTTTTCATGTGTGTGCATGTATATGATCTAAAGGCTTTTCTTGTGTATAGAAAGAAAAAAAAATCTGCTGAAACCAGGCCTCCGCTCAGTATCTAGGATCTGAATTTGCAGTTTGGTTCTTCCTTCAAATCTTCTCTCTGGTTCTTGTGCTGGAGGGACTCTGTGCCCAGCACAGGCCCCATGGACTCTGCCGCGGCCGCAGGGAACACTCCTAGCAGTGAAATGGTAACCTGCTGATTGGAATTTCTTTCTAAGTACTTTCTTTGTATCATTCAGGTTGTGGCCCAGCCTTAAATGGATATTCCTTTAGAGGGAGACTGTGGGAAGCGATGAATCCTTTTATTCTTGAAGCAATGTAACAAGTGACCACCTTGTAATACAACTAAAGGTCATAGAGAAAAGCAGCATGATTTTAGTTTTTGCCTTTCACAGTTCAGCTCACAAATTCATTTCAACTTTGGCATGGACTACAGCTTCGCTGAGGAGAGAAGGGGGAAAGGAACCATCTGTACTAGTGAGTGCAACAGACCGCTTCAGTGGGAAGATGTGGGGACTATGTGGTGCTTTTGGTTTGCTGGGTGGGCAGGTGTCTTACAACAAAGGTTAATCAAGGGGTAGCCATTTGAAACACTTGTGGCCTTTTAGGTAGCATAAAAACATGGGGTGAACCTATTGGTTCCTTGGCTGAAAAGCTGAAAAGCACTTAAGGTAGCTGCGCACACGGTTTCCAGTGAGTTAAGCTGCAACTTCATCCGAGGCTTTGAAGAACCGAGTTCTTGTGGGTACTGTAGAACGACTGTTGGTTTTGTTCCCTGTCAAATCTCCCTCAGAGCTATTGCTAAGCTCCAGCAGAATTTTTTTTCTGTGATGTTATGGATAAAGTATGGTTATTCATATTTCATATCAGTGTGCCTCTGCGCTCTTAGCACTCACAAGGACTGGAGGCCAAACAGCTTGAGTCATGGGGCTGACAGTCTGCTTTTTGGCTCGGTCTGGGTGAGAATCGGAGACTGTGCAAGAAAATCCTCAGCAGGAATATCTTGAGCTTTTCTTTTCTTCCCCTTTTTTATAAGCCCATAATGTATAGACAACATTTAGATCAATATCTATGTTGGAAAGCTTCTCTGAGCTGAATTTTTTGAAGTTTGCATGTGTCTTGGTAATTCAAGATTGGGTAAACAGAGCAAACGGGAACAGCCTTAAGAATGTTTGATGGTGGCCCTTCTGGCCTGGCAAAATAGCTTTTTTTTTGGACGTAGTCCCGTTCTGTTTGTGTTTCTCTCCTCCTTCTCCACACCCTTCCTTGGAGTCTTTAAAACCAATACCTTAGCAGGGAGGATGACCCATTTCTCACCCTAGATTTTACAGCAGAATCGAGACCAGCTTTTCCCCCCCGCTTTCTTAATTTTTATTTCTTGTTCTGCTGTTAAAATAGCAGCATGTTTTTCTCAACAATTCAGTGTGAAGTGTCTCTCTCAGAGTAACAAAGGGAGGAGTCAAATGCACTCTTGTTGAAGACTGACTCTTTGGCAGTAGTTTGCTGATGACAGAGAGATCTGGTAGTTCATTCTGCTTCTGTCCTGGTTTGAAACTCCTGAGACTTAGCCACAGAAAGGAGCAGGCTTGAGAATTGCTTCTTGCCCATAATGCGATATCGGGCAGAAGTTGCTAGGAGGTGGATTAATTAAGTTTTAGAATTGTAGTAGTTGGTAGTGTTGGCGGTAGGTGCTGATAATCCTGGACTCTCCCTTCTGATAGTTCAAAGTTTTCTGCATTTCCTGTTAGATCTTGCCACCTGCATCTGTCTCTCCGTTAGTTTTTTTTCATGCTCTTCACAGCACAGTATCTCTTAAGGAAAAGAAAACTTCTTTCACCAACCTCGAGTCTTAGCTTTTGTGTAAATACCAACTCTAAGTTTGTAAATGGTTGTGTAACCATAATCCTGTTTTTTTTTTCTTATATGTTCTGGTAAGGAAAGAATTGCTGATACTTTATTGCTTCTTCTTGTTTTGATTTAGTTAGTCCCAGGTTGAGTGGGATAGACCAGGCATCCTTAAGTTTCCAGGGATTCCACAGACATGAGTAGGCATTGAAATTCATTCCACACGTTCTTTCTGGGATTTCCCCAAATTTGTGATGGCTGTGTAGTCAAATGAAAAAGACACAGAGGCCATCTGAAACTGCAGAGACCAGTGCAGTGACTGGTTTGTTTCTACTTCCCCTTGTGTCTCTAATGCCATAGGAATCGGTGTGCTAACTGGTGTCTTCAGTATAAGCTTCTTGGATGGACACAGCAATAGCTTCCATTCTTGAATGTGGGCCTAGGAGACGTTTGGGTCATCTTAAAAAAAAAAAAAAAAGAATTTTTGTTTTTCCCAGCAGACCTCTCATGGATGTGTACAATACGTTAAACTGAAGGCCTTGGGAAATGTAAATGAAATTTACAAAACCTGGCAGGGAAACAAAATATCTACACAAATATTTGGTTGAAGACATAACATTAAGACATACCTACAAATAGTAGGGGGGTGTGTACTGAAAGCTTTGGGTTGCTTTGTACCTTTAGTCCTTCAGAAGTCAGACAGCAAGGATGAAGGAAAGAGAGAAGCCTTGATGGCTACAGGCAGGGACAATATGTTTTCTGAATTCCCAATTTCCCAGAACTGGGAATACTGAAAGAAAAAGATCTCTCCATCTTTCTGTCCATCACTGGACAGAATCTTAAGATGGTATTGCGGTAGCTCTTTTTTTTGTGGTTTTTTTTTCCTGCTTTTTACATTTGCTTTTCTATGGTGCATTGAGGAATGAGTCAATAGTCACATGATTTCTAACTGATATTTCACTGAAGTGAGTGTAAGTATATGCTTTCCGGCAAATCAAAATATGATGTGGAAAGCGTAAGTAAGGATTTGCAGCCTCGACTATACAGGCTATGAGATCAGCTTCTAGAAAAGCTAAGCAGCCAAACAAATACCAAGTACAAATTTTGAGTGGTCCATATTCCTATTTGGGGACCATTCAGTTCCCTGCGTATGAAAGTTGTCCCTAGGTAGCGCACAAACCTGAGCAGTTTTTGATAATTCCCAAGTGTTACATCCTTAATCTTCTTAATACAATATTAAGTGTTTTTTGAAGAGGTCCAGGTGTGTTTGGGTAGCTTTCCGCTCTAGGCAGTGAATTTGTTATGCTAGCAGAAATGTTTTTTCACCTGGAAGTGTGTTGCAATAATCAGCATTCCTTGCTTAGGAATAAACTGATCGTCATCTTCTTACTTTTCTTTTGGTTTTTTTCTTTATAAGTTATGGATAATTTTGGGAAAATATTTGGAATAAATATGTGAAATCTGTTCAAGTTGGTGCTGAAAAGTATTTCCTTTCTCGAGGGATGGTTTGTTATTTTGTTAATAATCTCCAAACAAATGAAACCGGAGTCTGGAAAATGGATCTACCGCTGGATTCCTGCAGTTCATAATCTACTTGTTCAGATTGCTTTTGGACAAGGTAGATATGAAAAAAGTGCAAACTCTAGCTAAGGTGAACTAAATGCCTGGAGAAGAGAAACAGTTTAAAAATATTTTTTTTTCTTTTTGATACAACTTTGCCTAAGGCAGGGATGCTCAAACTTCTGCATCTGTGCTTTTTTCCAGCTTCTTCCTACTTATGTGCTGTGTGAACATACACCTTCAAAGTGCTGGAATTTGGGTGTTATATGTTAAGTGAAAAGACAGCGTTGCTGGCTTCTACGGAACACATGAACCACTTGGGCTGAACGGTGCTTCTTCACCGGAGCGCTCGGTCTGTAGGTTAGTACTGCTTATCAGAAGAGAAGTTGCTTTGTATTTTTGCATCTCTTTTAAACACAGAAAGTATCTCTTAATGTAGCTATGCAAGCTTTGGCAACTTGTCTTGTTCATCCTCTGGGATCTCATTCTGCTCCCAAGGCATTCTGGTGCATTTGTTTGAGCTGCATGTGTGAGAGTGGCGTGCTAGTGAGGTCAAATTTATCTCTGGCTTACATCCCTGCAGAGGATTGCAGCATTGGTGGGAACTGGGACTGGCTCATAAGTGAAAGATGCCTCTACCAAATTGTACAGTAACATGAAAATGGAGGTGATGTATTAGTCTCAGTAGGAACTTGAAACACGCTTTATTAGTATTGTTCTCTACACTTCCAACTGAAGTACCTGAATAGTAACGGACTGCAGTATACCAGTTTCTGAAAGGCAAGTGTCTGCGTATCCAAGGTTTAACTGTGTGCAAGTTTCTCTTTAAATGTCAGGTTTGACACAGAGTGTGGATTCTTACCTTTAGGCTCCATAGAAGAATAAGTATGTTGTCATGAATGATTGTAAACAGAACCCCGAAAGTTACTGTTGAAGTTGTTTGGAATAAAGCCAGGCAGGATTCTTAAATGGAGGCAATCTTAGTGGCTTTGGTGAGATGTTATGCTGTACTGTTGAAACTCTGTTGACTTCGTCTGGCTTCAGCTGCTAGCCATTGGTTCTGGCGAGGTCTTTCCCTGCTGAATTAATGAGCCTGGCAATATCCGGTATTTTCCCCACATGAAGATATTTATAGCTCTTGTCACCTCTTCATCTTTTTGATAAGCAATTCCTACCATACCCACGTGCCAGGCTTTGAAGTACATCTTTGAGGCATATGCTTCCTGGCTTGGCAGTGCAGTGCAATGTGCTTGGCCACTGCTAACTTGTCATTGCATTTTATGAGGAGGGAGGAAGCGTAGAGGCTGTTGGAGTCCTTCAGCACTCATCCACTGCTCACTAGGGTTGTGTAATTAATAATGAGTTCTTGTGCAGTCTCATGTGCTTATAAAGATCCATTTACCTCCCACAATCCAGATGTTTTTACAGTCTTAAATAGTAGAAGAATAGAATATTTACAAGATGTGAAATAAAAGACTGATCTTGATATATAAATATAATATCTGCCCATTATAATGGTTAATGACTTTCTGGTATCGTGGTGTTGTGTTCTTATTTCCAGTTGTATCCCCCATCCATTTTTCTCCCTGTCAAAAACCTGAATGAAGCAGTGTTTACGGTACATTTAGAAAGTTCGATTCTAGCAGACAAGGATGCATCTACTCAAAAGATGCTGCCAGCAGAGTCTCTCTTGCTGCAAGCCAGGTTCCTTAAGTCAGTCTTATACCCTGCCTAAGCACCTTAGTAAGGACAATGGTAATCTGACAAGATACCTACGTATGGTTACTCCAGGACATGGAAGCATTTGGTTGTTGTGGTTTTTTTTTTCTCCTCTGTAGTAATGTAATTTGCTGCTATGGACTTCTGTTTGTGCTGCCAAAAACCCCATTTGATTTACTGTGTTTTTTTCAGAACTGTCATTGATATGTCATTGCATTTTATCACACGAACCATTTATAATTAATGAATAACCTTGATTTTCTCCAGCTTCTTTCTGTGGGTGTTGATTTTATTTTCTTTGTATTTGTAAGAAATAGCTAAAAACTTCCTTTTCAGAGCAAATCACATTATATTTGACCATTTTCATTGGCATTGAGTAGTTTGAATGAGGAAAGATATGAACAACATATAAAACAATGAGGCGATGTCTAATGGAGAGTAAGAAGTGAAAAAAGCCAAGATGTTCCTTCCGTTGTAAAGCCAGATGTGAAATATCTGATTCTGAGGTGCTGGCTGATGTGTGCTCATGTAACAGGTGTACAGTGCAGAGTCAGTGTGAACATCAGACCATCCAAGCGTGAGTTATCCTGATCCTAACTGTTATTTAAAGAAAGAATTTGAGGAAGTGTTTAAAGATGCCTTAATTCCGGCATACCCAATTATTAAGATGTCTTCCCTAAATTAGTTGGAATAAATAAACGTGGTTGCAAAAAGAAGTTACAAATTACTTCAGTAAGAGGGTTATCTCTGTAGACAGTCCAAATTCCTTCTGTTTGTTAGCGTAACCTGTAATTTTGTTGGAAAGTGCTGTCACTGCAACAGCAAGTTCTGTTCTTCTGTAAACCGTTTAGTTTTTGTGGCATCTGGCATAATCTTCAATAGTAAAATATAATCAAGTTCCATCTGTTTAACACGTGGCTTCTACCAAAAGTGGGGCACACATGCAAGTTTATTTCTGATGTTCATAAATAAGACACCAGCGATACCCACAGTATCAACCTAAACCCTCTTGGAATGGATTTTAACATCTTAACCACAGGAAGCAATTGAGCCCCTTTTTATCCTGCTTTGTTTTTCCTGCCAACCCGTCCACATGCTTATTGTGGTGCCGTGGGTTTTAGAGGTCTTTTTTAAAGCCTTCTTTAATTTTCCTTTAAAACCATATGAAAATGGATCATGGAGGTTTTAAAGAAAATAGGAAAATTGCTAGTGATACTGTAGCTGTCCAGTGCTGTTTACAGTGCACACGGGTGCATTGAAAATGGTCTGCTGAAGAAATGTAGGTGTTTAACACACAGAAATGTGGAAAGTAGAGGTAAAAGGCTTGGGGTAGCAATGGAGTTAGGAAGAGCGCTAGATTTTGCCCCATTGAGAGAAAGCAGTTTGAATGTGCGACAGTGGCTTCAGAGATACCTGGCCTCCAAGATCTCCTGGTGAGCTCCTGCCAATCTTTATGCCTGCAGGGTGCATGCCAACTGCCTCGCTGTGCCTCTGCATTTAAGAATACCGTTCCTCACCCATGCAGACGTTTGCTAGGTCCTCTGCTCTCCTCATACTGCCTGCTTCATAGACAGACCCCTGGTCTTGAGGAAAATGTGACCGTCTCTGCCACATCAAGTATCTGAAGCATTTGTTTGAAGTACAGGATCCCAGGAGTTTAAAAATGCATTAAGCAAGTGGCTCAGAACAGTTCTACAAAAATATTAGCACCCCATATAGCAATCATCACTGAAGCTTAAATAAATAAAGACTTATTTCCTAAGATCAGCCCCTTTCTTTGGCCTGGAATGGCTGCCCTAATCGAGTTGGTCAGAGGGCAGAACCCAAGTTTGTTACTGGTGTAGGAATAGCAGGTGTTAAATCTCACAGTGGGTTTCTGTGGTTTTCAGTAGTTCTCATGTAATAATAATTATTCTAGGAAATGCTGCTAAGGGATGCTCAGAACTTTCCAGGCTCCAGCGTTTTTGCGTAAATCACACAGGTTAGAGAAATGTTAGTTTCTTCTTATCCTGTAATTACTTAGATTGCTTTGTGAAACAAATACAGTATTTTGCCCAATGTTTTGAAGCTGAGTGATAGGTTTCTCTAATGTAACAATTTCCCACCACCCTGCCTGCTAGTGGAGTAGTCCCTGCCTGACTCTGGACGATGAAGAGATTGCTGCAATCAAAGGCTGCCTAATGACATTGCAGCAGTGATCATAATTAGTTACTTCTGTGATCGAGAGGAGCGCAACTCAGCTGAGCTGTTACAAGCTATGATTGTGTCTGTAGCTGATGTAATACACAGCCTTCACAGCCTTTTCTCTCATGTCTGGGGTCTGCTTTTATTTTTGGTTTCTGTGTGACAGCTTTATTGGACTTGTCAGCCTTGATTTTTTTAAGCTCTGTAAGTACATATAAGACATAGCTGTGCACGGTGGTAGGACTGCTAGGAAAATGGCAAGAAGAGGATCAATGGAAACAGTGGAAAAGGAGCTTTTGAGTCTGCTGCTTGTTCAGCTGTACGAGAGAGATCAAATGAGTTCCATGAAAGTTCAGTTCTATCAAACAGTAGATGACAGTATGCTTACGTCAAGCTTATTTTGTGTAACTGTTATTGATACACTTCTGAGCGCTGTATCGGTGGCTAGAATATGGAAGGGATCTTTTACTCTGGACAGGTTTTTAACAAGGATAATTGATCTTTTAGTGGCTTAATTTCTGTGGGATTAATTTATGTAATTTAAATCAAGCCTGGCTGTCTCTCTGATGTATGAACTTTAAGTAAACCACCAACATACTATATTTGGGAGTAATTTCTTATTACCTACTGTAAGTAGGATGCTGGATCTTTTGTTAAAAGGGTGGGTCTTGCTCAGAAACTGCTGAAGGTAGTAATTGTGTTTGTTAAGTCTATGCCACATCTGTGGTTACCAGCTGGGTACAGGTTAAGAGGTTTGCCCCTTAAAAGGCCTCCTGATTTAGAGCTGACTTTCACCTGCTGCTAGCAGATTAGTTGAAATCGGGGACCAGACCAGCTTTCTTTTCTTTGTTCTCTTTTGGACAGTTGTGTGTTTTCTTTGGTGATGTGTTCAAGCCTCTGGGGATCATTTCTTCTGTAAGTTTCAGATAATAATTTTGCTTGTGGGTTTACATTTTAGTCTTAGAGTAAAATTGGTTTGGAATGTGGCAACTTCAGACATGTGTTACCACAAATATTTGCGGTCAGTGCTGTTTTGTCATTCTTTGTTCTCATTTTTATTTTTAGAAGTAGGGACTTCTTCTGCGTAGTTTTTTTCTTTTCGATCTGTAGGGGCGCAAAGGCTTTAGGCTCAGTCTAAATGAGATTTCTAATGTAGTTTTAGCAATAGCTGTTAGAGGATTTCTTAGAGCTGGTTTGTTTAATTGTGGTTTTGTGTGATAAGCAGCTGTAAATTATATTCTTCCAGAATTTCTGGAGGGAATCTTGAGTAAAACCATTAGCTACCTGTATTGCCGGGAATGTTTTTGCTTTATCTATTTCTCCACCTGAGGACTCCAGTGTGGCAGCAGTTCTAAAAACGTACTCTAGAGGAGAAGCAGGAAAACTATTTACCAGAACAACTGTGCAAGCAAATTATTAGAAATGGTGGTGAAAAAGTGGAATTAGAGGGCATGGCTAACTGTGGTGTGCTGAGGAACAGCAAGCATGGTGCTTCTTTGCGGAAATCCTGCTGCGTGGATTTTTCAGAGGTATTTGAGGAAAACTGCAGCCATGTCAACTGAGGTGATTTTTTGATGTGGTGTATCTAGTATTCCTGTGGTGTTTTCCAACAGGTGGGAAGAAAAAGCTCTTCTAGTATACTAGCTGAAACTATGTATGGATTTTTGTCCTCAGACAGAAATGTTGAGTTCTGTTGATGCACTGAATGAGGATATCGGGAGGAGGATTTATGCTGTTTTGTGCTTTTTCTGTTGTTGTTTTTTAAAATCCTTGCTCAGAATTTGAAAATATTTCGAGTAATGAAAATGTAAGGGATTATAGTTTTAGTGCTGATTTGTGCGAGAACTGTAATTTTATCTTATTTTTTAGAAAATATTTTCACTTGAGTAGTGACTATTCAAAGTAGTTCTATACAGAAAACGTTATGTAAAAAGCTATGAATACCAAGCCCTTTGCAAGGGAGCTAAGGTTGTTCAGACTGGGTGAGTGAATCTGGTCCAGAAATGCTGGTTTTGGTCAGACGAGCAAAATAGAAACTGAATTATGCTCTTCTTCGCTGAGCTGTGTGCTGCCACATGTTCCATTATGGCATTTCCAGTGCTGTGGTTTTGGTTTAGGAAAAGCAATAATTTAATATACGCTTCAGATACTTTCCTGAGCTGGTTTTATGATGGCAGTCTCAAGATAAAACTTGTTTTTTGGCCTTTCCATTTTACACATCTCATTACATGAAATGTCAGAACGTGATGCAGAAGAAAATTGATGTAATTTTACTGTAAATATAGTTCAGCCCTAACTTGGTCTTTACCATCTCTAGGAGTTGTCCCAATCCCATAATGTGTAGCTTGGCACAATTAAATACAATTGGCTATCTCTACTCCATAAAGGCATTTAATGGAGCTATTGTGCAGGATGAACTGGTTTTCAACTCTTGATGCAGTGAGGTTTTTGCAAGTTAGAATGGAGGCCAGTGCCAGGACCCGTTCACATTGCTTCTTTCTCTGCCGGAGTTGCTCTGTCTCACAATTCAGGTTGACATTTGTCCTGGGTTTGGTTCTGGCTCCAGCAGTCCATTCCACGGTTCCTCATGTAAAATTTCACACTGGGAGTGGCCTGAACAATTGCGTGACTGGAGGGAATGGATAATGCAAGCACCTTCCCATGGAGCTAGGGAACACCCTGTGGTAAACAGCCTCTGTTTTCCTTAGTGGGGAGTGGCAGGGAGGGTTTGCTACTGTACTGGCCCCTGTACTGATGTGAGGCTGGAGGTTATCATTAGATGCAGCCAGATGTTTCAAGTCACTACATATGCTGTGGGAAAAGCGACCAGCAGGAGAAGCAAGATGATAGTTCAGACCTGATATTGCTGATCTGCCTGTGTGTAGTGTCTATTTTGAGGAGATACCAATTAAAAAATTCCTACTTGCCAGTCTGCAGGAAGAAAAGAGTTTCTTGATAAAGATGATGAATTGCCAGGTCCAGCATTCAGTACCTCTATTAATATCGAGTACCTCTTTTTTACTTATTCAATTATAAGACAGACCTGGAAACTGTACAAACAGGAGAGGAGGGAGCCCTCTCTCTGACCAAATATGTGCCCCTGTGTGGTTAAAGCATGTTGCAAACTCTTTTTCCACTTAAGATGTGTAAAGGCTGTTGTGTGCATGTGTCTCTCACAGCAGTGATCTCTCTGTCTCTTTTTTTGGTGCAGTTTTTCAATATCTGACTGCCACTTTGGCCTAAATTGCAGGCATTAAAGAGCTCGGGTATGAAGTTCTCTTCTGGAAACCTATTATAGGGCATCTCATACTACTGTGATAGCAATGCAGCTCAAAGTTATAATTACCCGAATGCTGAATATTGTGCAAAGCAATTATCCTGATAGCGTTTCCCTGTCTCTGGAACCCATGTACTTCTCTTTGGTTTAGATAAGCAGAACCTTTATCAAGAAAAGCTTTTGGCTTTTTCACTAGCTGGTCTTTTGGAAACATCCAACTCTCTTCAAATCAGATGTGCTCAAAAAAGTCTCTTGGGAGACAAAAAATATGCAGCTGTCAATGTTTAAATCATCATGATGCTGAAAAGAAGGCACATATTATTAAGTGTTGGGCATGACCGAATACTCCAAGTAGTCGCTACAACATCTTAAAATACCCGAATGTATAAAAATAGTAGGTTAATAGGACCTGTTGGGAAACATTTTTTTTGGTTTATTTATAGTTGTAAAGATTGATTTATGGATCTAATGATTCTGTACAGAGATCTTACTCTTATAATGCTTTTTTAATCATGCAAGGTGTAACTCGTGTGATTCTAAGAAAAAAGGGGAGGAGGAATTACATGCACAGAAAGCCTAGTACTGAAACACGATCCTGTTAAAACGGGACACAGAAACAAACTCGGATATTGACAGTCAGCATACTAAAATCCAAATTTACACCTAGCCCATATTTTCTTAGGCAAATTAACAAAACTTTGGAAGGTCTTAGAATTTGTTGGGGTTTCATTCTAATTCTGACTTCAAGCCATCTTATGTTGTAAACAAGCTGTACATGCTAGAACGGGCAGGTTATTGTTTCATTTCCTTAGAGTGCTCTGTACCTGATGTGCTGATATTAACATCTGCAACAGTACTTCTCTAAGGAATGTAATTAATATTACTCCACAGAGAATTAAATGTCCCTACACTTATTTATGACCCGATGAACTGTTTTCTGAACCAATACTCGCACTTAGGGGTCAAGGTTCACTACTTGAATTATGTTAGCAGCTCCAGTGGAAAGACAGACTCTTTGTAGTTGTGCATTTCTAACAGTATAGCACATTTTATTTATAAAAATATTTGTGAATCTCTGTGGCCTTAACTCATGACTAAATGCATTAATGGATAGGGCTTTGCCACATCAGTTGTAGTATTGCTTGTTTAAAAAAATTATTTCACCATCAAATAAATCTTTTCTGTCTTCTGTCTATATTTTCTAGATTTTTGATATCTTCATATTTGCTTCTTTCTTTACACTCAAACTTTCTTCAAAATACACAGGAAAAAAAAGCAATGTGCTATCCAAACACTTAAGCTCTTATGAAAGAAAAGGAAGAGGCTTAATTCAAAAGCTCCTCCAAGGAAAATCTTAACTGACTTACCTGGAAGGTTCAAAAATGATTAATCATCTTCTTGTAGTTAATGGTGTAATGAAAGTAAATAACATACTTGAATTGCTTTTGATATAACTTTCAAAAGTAGTTTAGGAAGTACAAACTGCATATTTTTATCCAAGGTGTAAGGAATTACTTCTTTGCCAGTATATTAGTGTCTTTATGTTCACCAGAGCCAGAAGTAAATCCTGCTTTTGATATTCACCCTGGGAGTGACCTTATTGGCCTCCGGATTGCCCCACAGACAATTGAATCCCATTCTCCCCCAGTCAGGGCCGGACACGAGCGTGTGGCTCCTGGGTCTGGGTTGTGACATTGTGACATCTTGATGTGTGTGTGTCTAAGCTGGAAATGTGTTTCACTCCCCACCCCACCAAATGCAGCTCATGTCCTTCCCTATTTGTGTGGTTAAGACTAAAAGCATTTTAATAATTGTAGGTTGCAGCATGGTTGGGTGTCCTCTGTTATTGGAATAATTACTGTATCTCAAGTTAAATGAACTCAAGTGCCAATAGTTAAGGACTTGATTATCCCAGGATAAAGGTATTACTATATTTAAGAGAATGCCAGTAATTTTTAAAAAAAGTTTATACTTATGCTCTCCACCTTCCTCTGTTAGCTACTAAAATTCTTCTTCAGTACACATGAGTGTGTTTTCAAAAACTGGTTTTTCTGTGTTCCTTCAAATACAGCCGTAGCAATGTTTACTTTGTCTTCCCATCTGGTCAGTTCAGCTTATACAGGTATTTATTTTCCCGCCTTTAAATCCTAAATCACTCATTCTTCACTCTGAAAATGTAAATTCAACAAAGAATTCCATGGCTTTTGAATCTCAAGAAAGATCATTTCCAGGTGCTATAAGTATAGGTAGGATGACCACTCATTCGTTAGCCTTGACAGGTAAGATGCTTGTCCAGAGCTTCAGTGCAATAACTGACTTGGGCTATCTTCAGCATGCTTTTCAGGTAATGACATTTATACCCTTTGGGAACATAGCAGAGTTAGCCCAGAGAAGTGATTTGATAGGTCAGCAGAAGAGAAAACACAAAGCCTTATTTTACTGTAAACAAAGCATCTTCTGGCAGCAGAGAGAAACTTTTTCTGCAGTAGCTAAGTAGCTATAATCAGGCAAAACCATGTTCTCAAATACAAACAGAAATCTTTTCTTCAGTCAATGTGTGCCAAAATATTTTTATTTTGTTCCTTGGAATTCAGATCTAAACAAAAAGATTAGGGAAAAACCTTCCAGCTGCTCCAAATTCCCTTGTAATGATAGGTATCCTGCCTAGAAATACACTCTTGAGCCTTGCAGCGTTTGGCATTTGATTTGGCTCCAGTCTCAAAGCTTTCAGAAATCTTTAGAACATTTTGGGCAGCAGCTGTGAGCCTGGAGTAGCAGTGGTAATGATATCAAGCTCATAATTTTTAGTTCCCTCTCAGCCTGCTCTCCCAGCAGAAAAGGTCTCAGCTGCTCTTTCGCTTCTCTCTCTCCTCTGTTTTCCTTTCCGTTTTTTTTTTTCTCTCTCTCTCTCTCTCTTTTTTTTTCCTTTAGCTGTTAATTGCCGCACCACTTGAAAAATCTCTTAGCCTTAAAATGTGGATGTATTATGGAATAACTTGTATGTGGGGTCAGGATTCAGCCCCATAGGGGATGTGGGTATCTTGTGCTTTTAAACTTGGTAGTCTGCAAATAGCTGTAACATTTTCTCTTAAAAGTCTCAGGCGTGCATCTCACTTTTGGTAGTGGTCCTGAGGGTTTCTAGACAAACTCTGGATGATTCTACTTGCAGCCACCTGACTGCCATAACTTATCTGTGTCAGTGTGTCTGTCTTTTGGCATTCAAAGAAATTTGACTAGGCCAGAATTTGTCAATAAAACCTTTGTCTTTGAAAGCATCTGAATAGGGAGTGAAGGCTTTCAGGCAGCTTTGGAACTCTGAGCAGCCATGGTGTGTTGAGATGAGGCCAGCTCATTAAAGGGATTATGGTGTGTTTTGGGGACCTGGGACCTCTTTGCAAGGGGAATGGGTTCTTCCGCTTTGTTCTAGCTCTGCTGCACCTTGGCATCCCAAACTTGTGTTAGCATTCTTGTGCTTCAGGGTATTCCTTTTGGCCCAGTCTTTGATTAAACTTTTGTTTAACCTGCTGGTTAAACTGAAGGAGAGGGAACTACACAGGCAGTGCAAGCAGGGATGGGTAACCTGGGGCATGTATATGGATGCTGCCCAGTTGTGTAGGGATGAAGTCAAGAAGGCCAAGGTGCAACTGGAGCTAAACTTGGCAAGGAAGATAAAGACTAACAAGAAGGGCTTCTACAGGTACATCAATCAAAAGAGGAAGATCTAAGAGAACGTACCCCAACTCATGTTTGGGAATGGTGATCACATATCAACAGACAAGGAGAAGGCTGAGGTACTCAGCAACTTTTTTGCCTCAGTCTTCACCGATAACTGCTCTCTTCACCCCTCCTGGGCCATGGGACAGCTAGATGGTGACCAGAGGGATAAACCCCCTCCCACTATAGAGGAAGATTATCTTTGTAACCACATGAGGAACCTGAACATATGGAACCCGATGAGGGAATTGGCAGATGTGTTTGTCAAGCCACTCTCTGTGATATTTGAAAAGTCATGGCAATCAGAAGGAGTCCCTGGTGGCTGGAAGAAGGCTAATACTGTGCCCATTTTTAAAAAGGGCAGAAAAGATGATCCTGGGAACTACCGACCTGTCAGCCTCTCCTCTGTGCCTGGGAAGAACATGGAACAGATCCTCTTAGAACCTCTGCTGAAGCACATGGAGGACAGGAGTGCAGTCCCAAGTGATTTCATCCTTGTATGTTCTTTTCTTTCCCAAGCAGTATTCTTTGGGTTTTTCATGTACTTTGATTGCCTGGAAGGTCTGTCTATTTCATCAGCTACTCAGTCCTTTAAAAATCACTTTGTTCTACACTACGCTTGTTTATCTATAAAGAAACACACCCTGCCTTTCTCTACCCAGCTTCAAGTCCCCCGTTAGGTGTTTTCCAGATGAATGGCTAGATGAATGCCTGTAAACAAACATATCGTTCTTTAGGGAATGACTTTCTTAAGTCTGCATCGCTGTCATCTTGCTTGACTTTGTAGTTCGGCAGTTGCATTTTACCGTCTTGCTAACGTGTAATGCATTAGTAATAACTTGTTCAGGTGTTAAATATCTGTGTTTAAATACCACTGTATGTTCTGTTCATTGCTGTCACTTGACGTTTGCACACTCCTACTCCCTACTTTTTTTTTCCCTTTTATTTAAGATAAATGGCCTCTTCTCCCAAGTGACAGGGGACAGGACAAGAGGGAATGGCCTTAAGCTCCGCCAGGGGAGGTTCAGGCTGGACATGAGGAAAAGATTTTTCACAGAAAGGGTCACTGGGCACTGGCAGAGGCTGCCCAGGGAGGTGGTTGAGTCACCTTCCCTGGAGGGGTTTAAGGCACGGGTGGATGAGGTGCTGAGGGCCATGGTTTAGTGTTTGATAGGGATGGTTGGAGTCAATGATCTGGTGGGTCTCGTCCAACCTGGTTGTTCTATGATTCTGTGATGGGAACATGTAAGGTTAATCTGTGTATGTACAGCTGTTAATCACCGCTTGTGGAAAGCCTTCATACTGCAAAACATAAGCTTAGTTCAGTGTACAAATTGGACTTATTTGTTTCATTTGACAGTAGGCCTGCTGGATTCAGACCTTGCTTATTTTCTCATAGCTAAAATACCAGTGTGCACAGTAGCAGCTGTAACATGTTATGTTTTCAGCGATATTCAATGTTTTTGTTCTTCTCAGCTCTAAGACCAAGACTAACCACTGTGTTGTCTTGAATTCTTTGTAATTGTTGTTTGAGCTTGAAAAGCCCTTCACTTGCCTTATCGTAACCTGAGTCGAGCAGTATGCCTGTCTACTATGTAACAGGTCTTTAGGACTTAATAGGAATATTGAATACAGGGGCAAATACAGTTGCTTAACTTCTGGTTTCCTTCTCATTTGCACAACAGGAGCTAAGTTATTGAAGTGGAGAATGGTCAGGCAGCCAAGCAGAAAAAAAGATAAGAGCACCTCATTTAAATGTGCTGCCTTAAGTCTTTTTGCTTGAAAAGTATATTTTTCCTTCAGAAAAGTTGGACATTTAAAATGGAGCTTATGGGAGGTTGAACAAGCAGACATGTGCTAGCTTTCCCTGTTCCACTTGAACCTCCATTTTCCAAGTGTTTGTGTCTGTCTTCCATCGCTCCAGCTTTATTCAAACCAGTAGACTGTTTTTGTCAGTTGTTTGGAGGAAACTGGGAACAGCCTCTGGCCATCGCTCGTGTGTTTTGACCTCTTTTAGTCCTTCCAGCAGCCTGCTCCCAAGTGCAACATTTCTCTGTCTAAAGCAGCAATTTTTTTGATAAGAAAGTGGAGGAAGAGGAGGAGCAACAAGAAGCTTTCAACTCGTGTTATATCAAAGCATTGGCTGGCTCTGGTGTGAACCCATTCAGCCTGCAAGGCTATTAATATTTATTTAAAAGCAGCAAATACAGAGGACCAGCTTTAGTATATGCGAAAAGCTATGAGCGATATTTTTGTTCTCAGCCTCCTTAGAACAGGCGTGGAGAATGGGGCCAGGGAAAGAGCGTAAATCAGATGAGGGTTATGCTTAATACTTCGCTAATTGTAATGTGACGGTAGTCAGCAGCAAAAGTTGGACAGACTATGGGGTCAGGAGCGGAGCAGAAGTAGTTTCTTTAAAGATTATTTCTCTGTTGTTGCTTTGCCCAGAAGCAAAGTTTTCATTTGGTTGTTACGATGTGATCTGTTTTGATGTGAGTTCTGGAGGAGTTCTTGATAATGGGGATAACTGAGCTGGGGACAAGAAATGCAGTCGGTACTCAAGTATGATACTGGCAAGTCTCTAGATGCCAGGTTCTCTTCTTGCTGCTGAAAAGGAGGGCTGTGTTTCTCTCCTAGCTTTTTGATGTCTTTCTGCAATGCAAACTGACAGTATTTGCTCATCACACAATACCCAAATGTGACTATATTTCTCAAAATTACTCTTTTGTGTGGTCTAGCAGCCACATAAATTTGAATGGAGACCTTGCACCTGCTCTGCCCTACATGGGGAGACTCACTCGCCCTGCTGCTGGTCCAGCCTTGAGCGAAAAGGTGCCTGACAGCCCAAATGAAATACGCTTCCTTGTCATGAGCAGCAGCCTGGTTGTTCACTGTGTCTCACAAAGTCAGTTGAGCTGTTGGCTTCAGTTAGAGACAGCAAGTCCATCTCTTTCATGGAAAGGCACGACATACAGGACATACAGTTATCTTTTCTTACAGATGGTGCACTGAGACAGTAACGTGAGGGGAAAAAAATCTCTGGATTTCTTCCCTTCTTTTAAACAGGCAGCAGTGTTCTAAGGCATCAAGCAGAGCTGATAAAGGACCTCTTTTTTAAGCTTGTGAATGTTGGATGAGCGACAGGACCTTGTCACTGGTAGCTTGGGCTGTTTGAAATATTGATGCCAGTGTTTTGTCAGGTGTGGGCTTCTCAACACAAGCCAAATCTGCAATACCTCTGGAAAGCGTTCCAGAGAAGCGCATAAGCAACTCAAATGTTTGGTTTGGGGTTTTTAAAATTAATTTATTCAATGGAGTTTCAAAAGTCATATATTAAGTATAGTTGTTACTGTTCCCTGTTAATTTTTTTTAAAGAATGAAAACGTATGTTATTAAGGTCCTTAGAAAGGTATTCCCTGTATCTTCAATCAAGTAACCAACAATCACAAGTTTATAGCAAATTTTACAAATGTTTATATGCCCTAAAATGTCCAAATAGTTGCAAATTTAATCATCTCTTCACATCATCTAATTTCTTCATGTTAGGAATGGTTCTTTTCTCAACACAGACATAGAACTTGGACATGTGGACCTTTGCTCAAAATAAACATACCGTAATGAAGTGGTTTATTTCTGGGTACAGACCTGTGTGTGTGCAGTAGTCCAGATACGGTTGATGTTTTTGGTGGCTGTTTTTGCCTTATCGCTCGAACACAGTGGAAGTACTGCTGGAGAGTAGGGGACTGGACCATTAGGGTCAGACTCAGATAGCCCTCTATATGTCAGTAATGAATTCAAGTAATACTGGTTTGAAGGGTTATGGTTCTTAACATTTGGTATCATTGTAGTTTGAAAACACTGTGTGTTTGGTTTTTTTAAAATTAAAAAATGACACTGTGCAGTAAAAATCAGCTATACATATGTCCTTGTGTATCGGTCTTGGCAACAGCCTTCCTACTTTATCCCTACTCTGGCAGCATGTGGTAGGTCAGCCAGAAATCGTGTTATTACTTTGCTAATCTTTACTAGGATTTTGGTGGTGGTTGGCTGCCTTTGCATGAGTGTTTTTTGAACCTCTCAGCCTGTTTTAGGTGAGTTAGCTGAAAGGGTTAGGTCTGTTGGGAAGGGAGGAAGGCCTGAGAGCACGAGTTGAATAGGTCTGAAGCTGGTCCCACGCTTCCACCAGGCTACCTGTGGAACTACGCTGACATTTGATGAAAGGAGTAGTCTGCTGTGGAGGTGGTGCCTTTTCTCATCCTTGCAGGCAAGACTGACTAGTGAAAAGCAGGTTGGCCAAGTTTCCAATACATGCAGCTAAACATGAAGGAGCAAGTGTTAGTCCACGTTGCTACAGTGTCTGAAAGTTTCTTAGTGTCTTTCTTTAAACGCTTTGGAGTCGCAGGCAGCCTTGCTGTATTTGGTCACATTTTGCTGGAGCAGTAGAGTCATCCCATCTTTTCAGACTGGAAACTAAGACTTAAGGAAACTGAGGAAATCACCCAGCTTGAGCAGCTATTTGTGGCAGTGCAACGTGAAGAAGTTGGATCTTTCTTGTACCAGCCCTGGTTTCTAAACTATAATCTTGTACTGTAGTCTCTCTCTACATTTTAAAGCACGCATACCTCACACAGAGAAAACAAACTCACATCTGATTTCTTGGAACAGTGCTCAGTACTCCTGCCTCAGGACACGATGCCATAAGCATGTGACACTGGGAGATTGCACGTTCAAATCATTTAAAATAAAAATAACATCTCTTGAGATGGGGGAAAAAAATTGGGCTTGAGTTCTTAGGGCTGTGTTCCCGCTACTCCTGGGGCAGGTGTTTGCAAAACACAGCTGCTTTGCAGAAGTTAGGTGTGAACATGTGTTCCAGTCTGTCTTTCTGCTGAGCTGGAACATGAAGCACACTTTTGAGAGAGTAACAGTGTGACTGTTAGATGTTCTTCCTATTATCTCAGTTTGATAAGAAGCATTCTTCAAGTCCCACTCCAATTTTTGTGGAGGCAAGTTTCTTTTTTTTTTTTAATTGCTTTGTAGTTAAGCATACAGAAACGATATGGACCTTGCCACAGTCTCTAATTTTGCAGTAGTTAATTTGACTAGTGGCTGCCTGAAGAATAAGGTATTGAATTTGTTTAACTTCATATTGGTACACTAGGAAAATTTGGTGTTCATATGCAAACATGAAATTGGTCATAATTCCAGAGAAATAAAATAAGTGCTTTGATTACCCCAGATGTATAGTTTAAAATGTGTGTTAGAATAATTCACCTTTTGATAAACTACTGTTGTGTTGTACATCTGCAGTAGTGGTGGATTTTTTAGTTTGTAAAAGCAGAACAGACAACGGATGAGTTGGCCACCATAAGGTGAAAACTGTCTCTTTGTAGTCATGGAACAGTTAACCAATCGTGAACCCAAAGTCAGTGGCAATAATTAATAGTAATAATTGTGCCTGTTGTTTTGGTTTTTTTCCTAGATCACTAGCAAGTGTAAGAAAAGAACTGAAAGTCAACTTTTTGCGAGCCCTGGTGGAAAGAGGAAGCCACTCATACAGGAAAAATTTCTGTGAGTACCTGTGAGATTACAACTTTCTTAACAGCTTAAAAATGAATGTGAATATGAAAATGAGATCTTTTCCTGTAAAAGTTCAGGTGGAACATTTGAAGAAGATTACTAGACTTATGAGACATTTGTTAAAACCTGGAAATTTGTTGATAGTGATTATTTTCTTAAAATAAGAAAAGCATCTGAAAACTCTGCCCAGAGATCTGCAAAAGGTAAGTGAAGAACTGAAGGATACCAGAGGAAGAACATCTTGTGAAGAGTGTTTTGATTTCATAGCAAGTTGTAGATTCCTGCCTTGCAAAATTTCTTCCCATGTATGTGATAAATAGAGGAAGACTCAGCCTCATTGTAGAGTCTCTCTGAAACTCATCAGTACTGGTGCTGTTGGAGTTTTTCTTCTGAGTTTTGGTGAGGTGCTTGATAGGTTTGGTCTAACACGGGCAAGTGTTCTCTGAATGGTTGTGTGCCTCCTGACTCCAACGGCTCATACGCACTAGCAGAGCTGTCCGTGCTCTGTGCTTGCTGCTTCTTTCCTGGACCAGGATAACGGTGGCAGAGGCCACTTGGGAATCTCTCGTTTTGTCTGTTCTTGTAGGTATACTGGTAGACAGTGTTGCTGAAATTTAAATTGCCACTTGTAAATATAGTTAGTTCAATATCCTTCGGTTGAAAGGGAGATGATGTTCCTATAACCTTGAATTTTTAATAGTGTTAGTTTTGCACAAAGAGAAGTTCTTCCCAGTGTGCTGTGGAGGGGGGAAGCTTGGAGTTTCACTATTTAGGTTCAATCTGATTCTATTTAAACCCTAACACAATTGAAAATGGGTCCAGAATGGTAGTCTTAGTCTTCCTGCAGTGTTTAGAAAAAATAGCGCTGTTTCTTACTTTCTTTATGGGGCAGCAGGAGCCTGGATTTCTGTCTCGTAGGTTGCCTCTCACGCTAAAGAAAAATAATAAAAGTTGCAAAGGCAGCAGTGGGCATTCTGGAAGTCAAAAGCAATTGTGATCTTATTTCCCGGTTCTGCTCGCTTAGGAGATTGTTCAGGTATACGCTAATGATTTCTTTCCTTCCTTCATCTCTCCTAGCTGAAGTAAAAGCATAGCTCCCCTCCCTGCCATAATTCTAGGCTTGATATTTATTTCTATGGCCAACTAAATAGTTTCTACGCCACCTGAAGTGAGCTTACACAACATATGCTCACAAGGTTTTTCATGAAGCTTGAAACACCTTGTGTGTTCAGCTGCCTGGGAGCTGTGCCTGTTGGGATAACTAGGGGTTTCTACGGGAGAAATTGGACACAAAAGTTTAAATATGTGGCTGAAATGAGACAGGGTGGAACAATGCTGTGGTGGTTTAGCCTTTAAAATTGAAGCACTGTCTGACTTACTCCACATATTTACCGTAACATTTAAAAAACCCAAACAAACAAACCAAGGGAAGTACTAAGAGTTCTCTTTCTGACTGTAGTTTTCAGAGCATCCTATAGAGGAAATGAAATTTTTTCATTGTACAGATGGGGGCATGACTGAGTTAGACAGAGCCTTTCAGCGCAGAAAAGGGCTGTGAGTTTATACCTCACTCTGTGTAACAGCAGCAGGGCTGATCTCGGAACTTTGAGCTGTCTGAGTTCTCTCTACAGAATCACAGAATCACTAGGTTAGAAAGGACCCACTGGATCATCAAGTCCAACCGTTCCTATCAAACACTAACCCATGTCCCTCAGCACCTCGTCCACCCGTCCCTTAAACCCCTCCAGGGAAGGTAATTCCAGTCCCCTTGCTGTGCTATCAGGGTGCTGCCTGTACCTGGGGGTGAAATGAAACATGCTTTTTATTACTGTGGAGGGCCTAAGGAGGAAAGAGCAAACAGCTGAGGTCAGTAATGGGCTTCTGAGCCTTTTGGGCACGATCAGTGGAATTCGTGGGGGACCTGAAACTAGATCCAGTGCAGTCCGGGAACCCCTGGAAGCTTCTGCTAGTCATATGCCCTGCTCTGGGTGAAACTCAGCCCTCAGAAACCTGGACAGGAAAGGGTAGAGTAGGTTCATATACTTTTTTTTTTTCTTCCCTTTTTTTTTTGGTTTTACATGTCAGTTCAAGGTGATTTTTTTCCGTTTGTTTCCCATTTCTGATCCTCTGAGGTGTGTCTTTAGGTGTGGAGTTAGTTTGGTTCCTCTCTTCTCCTGTGTTGTTTATCCTTATGATGCTGCTGCAGAGGATATTGGAAAAGCAGGCAGGAGCCATCACAGCCGTATTCAGCATAGCTCAGATTCAGAAAGCACTAGGAAGGTTGTACCGCTCTGCCTGCTGAGTTACATGTGGGGCTTTAAAAAAAAAAAAGAAGGTAGAGAAATTATGAGGTAGCCTTTAAAATACAAATAATAAAAAATACATAGTAAGCATCACATCAAAGTGAAGAGAGTTCATTTCTGTTCCCAAGTTCTCAGGCCTCCTACAGTGATACAAATCGTAGACCCCCAAAACAGCCTCTGGTTAAGTATCAGGTTTTGGAACAATGAGTGTTATTCAAAGCTGTTCAGTACATACCTAGATGTAATGAAGTACATTGTGTGCAATAGCAGGCTCAACAGTGACTCCTCTGCAGTTTGCTGGTTTACAGAAGACCCCGTAATATTTTATTAATAAACTTAAATATGGGAGAACATTTAAAATAGTGATTCAGAACACAAACCTGTTGGCTGCAATCATAAATGCACACAAAAACGCTTTTGGCTTTTGCGATTGGTTGCCTCATGAACCTATGTTTGCTTTTTTTTTTCTTGACAGTACTACCTTTTAGTAGGGCTGTAGACATTTCTGTACATTTTAGGGGTTGCCCTTGTGCTTTAAGACCACGTAAGAGTTGAACTTTTCTCGGTACATCCAAATAAGGCTGTACAGGGCTTTGCGGTCTACCTCAAAAATCACTGCGCATGTGACAGCATCACCAGGATGAGATTATCTGCACAGCAGAACTTTAACCTACTTGATGGGGTTACCTACCCTAGAGCTAGACTTCGGGGTGGCTACAGAAATGGGAGATGAACAGAATCAAAAAAAGGTTGTTCTTAAGCTGAACAAATGTGATCTTGTCAAAGCTTTTTGTAGTCGTACTTTGTTCTGGCATTGTCCACAGCAAGGCTTGGCCCTTTAGTTAAGATTTAGCAGCATTTCTGCATGTCACAGTGATGGGTTTATTCAAATAGGAGATTTTGGTGAACAGTGTCAATGCTCTCACCTGATGTTGCCAGTGGGAGCCCTGCTGGTGTATCTGAACTCTTAGAGATCAGTCTCTGCCAGGAGATGATTTTTCTGTTTGTCTTCTCTGGACGTTCAGCCAGCGTATTTTGTTTGTACCAAAGTACCCAACAACGACAACAAAACCACCTCAGGCTCCTTCTCCCTTCCCCCACCCAAACACAAAGCACCATCCAACACCAAACCCCACAAAACTAGAAGAAAACCATTTAATCAAAACCCAACAAAAACCTAACCAAATAAAACCAATAAAGTGCAATAAAAAGTAGGGTAAAATGTTTTCTCCTTTTTCTTAAAAAGAGTAAAGAGAGGAGGATTCTAAAACATGTGGTCCCAAAAACTGCAGTTCACTTTTCATAGAAAAATACTCCTCTTAGAGCTCTGCTTGATCAGACCGTATGGCTGGATTAACCCAGGTTCCCATTTCTTCTCTGTTTTGTTTGGCTTTTGCAGGTCATCTGTGTGTCAAATTGATCTGGGAGGTAATTCTCTAAAATGAGCCTGTCATGACAGAAGTGTTGCTTTTATTTGCTTATTAACCAGTTTCATTCAAAAGCTTGACCCAGGAAGGTTTGTGAAATAGAAGATGTATGAGGCAGAGAATAGTTTTTAAAAATGAACATGGGCTGCAGGGTAAGGTAACCGGGCTATTGAGATGTTTCGGCAGTACTGATGAATTCTCTGTGTTCTCATAGATTAGAAATCACCTGAAATCCAGTGCAAGCCTTATGATGAGATGAACTCAACAGGCAGACGGGTCCTGATTTCTTTACACAGGTGTACATGTACCCTGTCTAGCCCTCACCTCTGCTCTGGTATGCGTGAAATATTACTTGTTTGTTCAGGGTGATAAAGGGCTCTGTGAATATTGTCGTTTGTGTTTACAAATGCCTTAGGAAATTATGCAATACTCAGGACCTCTTTTTTGTGTCCCAGAGCAAGCCTCTCAGCGTGGAAGGACCTTGAGGCTGATCTTTTGGGAGAGGCTTGGGGTCATGGGGCAGAGAGGAAGACTTACAGCTACACGGATGTATCTGAAGACATAGCTACCTTGTGAGCTTGTGTTTGGATTTCGTGGCAGTTGGAATGTGTTATAGTTACATTCTTGTGGGCATCGGTGCGAGTGTCAGAGGTGTTTGGACTTTGCAAATAATTAGGTGGAGTTTGTTGATGGAAATTAGGGATGTGTAGTCAGCTAGGGAGTTGTTCTTATTCCCCCTCTTCTGCTGACTGGGGTTTTCCACAGAAAACACCTCAAACACAATCCCACCTCCCACCTTCCCCCCTGCCTTCCACTCCCTGCCCTCCCCAAAACAGCAACAAAAAACCCCAACAAAAGCCTTTGACGTTCCTGTTCTCAGTCATGTTACAGCTACAACCAGGAGACCAGATTAAGTTCACGCCTAGTAGAGTGGAGCTGTTTCTGTTTTTTCTGCACTGAGTGTCAGTTGTGAGAGCCAATGACCAGACCTTTTTGGCTTTGAAATATGTCTATTATTGAACCTGTATATAAGCACTTGTTACAGCTTGTTCCTCTAGAGTCATTCAAAGCAACCACTGTAGCTTCCTTGGAAAAACTTGTGAATTAGGCACCTTCTAACAGAACTTTTTCCTGCATTGAGAACTCCATGAAGTGTAATATTGCATTGTATATGACCAACAACATTGCGCTGACATGATATCTTTCCCTTTTCTGTTTCCCTACATTTATGAAAGGTTCCCTCTTGAGAGGGAGAGGGTCTTATACGGATGTTTGTTTATCTTTCAGCTGAACCCCTGTTTGTCTCTGTAATAAATCACTAGGATGAACTTCATGAGTCATGCAGGTAATCACGACTGAATTTCAAACAAATGACTTCTGCACTCAAAATACAAGGTATAGATCAAGTCCCATGTCACTAGGAAGAACATAGTATGAAAGCAATGAAACTATTTCCAGGACATATATGTAATCTTTTTATTTCATCTCTCAAAGGCTTAGTATGCCTTTCTTCTCAAGTAATAGGGAGTAGGGATGCGTGGAAATCGTGTTACCTGCTGAGGCTTCTTGCTCAGTTGAGAAGCAGAATCTTTTTCCCTAGGCTTCTACCTCGCGAAATCATAGTTGTGACTACCTGCTACTCTAAGTGTACTATATGCTGATGCATGTTTGGCAACAGGTGTAATGCAGTATAAAAGCACTCGGAATGCTTGGAAATGAGGCTGCTGGATCCAGAGTTCTCTGAACCTCAAACACAGCTGCTAGGGAGCTGGCTGTACATCTGTGGTGTGGTTTTATTTCTGTTACTTCGTTTGTAGGAACACGAAGTACTGGCAACAGAAAGAGGATAAGAAAACAAGCAAAGAATATTAGGTAAAACCTTATACAATTTGCCAAGGCAGCTCTTAAATTTGGTTGTGTGATTTTTTGGGGGTTTTTTGTTTGCTTTTTTTTAAAAATCAAAACTGTTCTGGAGAAATATATCTTAAAAAGGACCAGGTAATAAAATTATTATTTGCTCGCCCAAGATTCTTTCTCATAGGTACGGTGTCATGGAAAAATTGTTCCGGTTCAATATGTGGATTGTAGATAAATTTAAACACCTAAAACCTGCATGATTAGATAGTGTGAGTTTTCCATTGGAAGACTACAGAACTGATACTCCGTGTAGAAAAGCAAGTGGAAGAAGAGGAGAAATGTAGAGCATCTTTTATTTCTTTGTTCTTTTCTGTAATATGTTGCAAATGATGTGGGAGTTAGGAGAACTGAGTACATTCTATAAAACTCATGCATTGTCTTGTTTTAGTGGCATCACAGCTGTGAACAATTGCAGACTGGGCTGCGGGGCACAGTTGTGTTTTTGGATCAGCTGCCAGGAAGGCATAGGGCATATTATTTAACTGGTTTTACTGTTCTCTATCAAAATGCATAATTCTATTAATTGCTGTTAATTCAGGCCAGTTAAGGTTCCTTTAAAAACCTCATGAGGACAGGGAGTCTCTGGCTCCAGGTGTTTTGTTGCTGAACTCCTGCTTTTCATGTTGTGTTGATGTCCAGTGCAACTGTAGCCTGAATTATCTCCTAATAAGACCTATACGAGTGCCATTTTTTCACTTTTTAGCCAATTTCTTAAATGTAGCCAACCCAGTAAGGAATGCTAATCGTGATGGGAAAATAGGTGTCACTACAAAATGCATTATAGAGAGATAGAACAAATGTATGTGGCAGTTCAGCTTACTTAATTTGTGATGGTGGGATGTGTTAAATGCTAGCACCTGCAATAGAAAATGTCCATTGAGGCCTCTAAGCTTGAATAAATAAAATTCTCAATAGGAAGATAACTCCTTGAAGTGGGTTATGCTTTGCTGAATCATCAAAGACCATCGCTAAAGCACGAACAGGTGACCTCAGACCGTAAATAAATTAAACTGGGCCTACTGTTTTGTTTTCCTGAAGTAGCATAGTTGGCTGGTTCAGAAGACGGATGCTCAGTGTTTGGGGTACTTGCGTGAGTAAAATTAAACAGCTCCTTTAAGAAATATCTCTGAAAACTTTCTTTTGTTTTCCAAGAATGTCAGGGGTTTGTGCTTCAGTTGTTGATGGAGAGGAGTTTGTTGTGTGATCATTCCCATTTTTCTCAAATTGTGAATTAAAAAAAAGAGGTATAAGTATGTAGGTATAAGTGACACTATAAGTGCTTTAGCTAGAAACTGTGTTTTTAGAGATTATATGTGTTTGGGCTAAATCACTGACTAAAATACACATGAGGGATAGAAGAAGAGTTCAGTCAGTTCTCAGTAAATAACATGTGATTTAACTGGAACACCAATTTTCTTAAATAGCATGCATGCATGTGTTTTAACAGCCTTTTGGTGTTTGTTCTTAAGGATCATATTTCAGGTCACATGTGTTTTATAATGTTAGTTTAAAATAAATAAACAGTGTGGCAAAAAGATATCAGGTTAGCTGAATGAAATACAATGGTACTGATAGGAAAATGGTGATATTTTGAAAAACAACTTTTTTTTTTTTTGTTACTGACTTGTGGAAATTGTTGTGCCCACGTGCGTTTGTTAGTATTTTCAGCTGTTGAACCTTCACAATAGCAGCATTTCTCTCATCCTAGTTATAGAAAATGGAATTCAACTGTGTGGCTGCCTAATGTTACCAAACACGATGACTTTCTTCTTGTAAATGTTTGCCTCTAAAGGAAGCAATGGGGAAAAGCAGAAAGAATCGGTATGAAGGCTTTTAGTTGAAATGAACAAAATAAACAGCTATTCTGTCAAGGCTTTATTTCATTTTTGCAAATTAATTAATGGTCTGATAAGTGAGACTCAGTGAAAATGAGCTGTAAGAAAAGACATTTGAAGCATTACTGATAAAAAGTATAAGATGACAGCTGGAACGAAAACTAATGGGCTTTAAAGGACGTCTGTATGTTATAGGCAACATTCCTAAATATTTGCCTCCTTTAGCTTTTGAGTGACGTTGTACACCACCTTGCCTTTTAATGTGAACAAGTTTAGAGCTGTACTTGGTGTGTGCTTGTGCACTGTTGGATGTCCCCGAGAATGGACTTTGTTATGAGGGGAAATTATCACTTTTGTACACAGCGTTTCACTGTGATTCAATGTTTGCTGAGAGCTGCCTGGTACCAATGCAACGATGAATTGGCAAGTCACTGGATCGTCATACAGATTCTTGCTAAGTTACCCAGTCATCTCCTAATTCAAGCCATTACAGAAAACGTAGTTGAAAGAAGATATGCTTTCATTATATTGTATGTTTTCTGAATTGTTGAGTAATAAATGACCCTAGTACATGCATAATGTATGTGTACAGGTTATTTTTTGTAGAACTAGAAAAGAATTGAGGTCAACCACATGCATCACTTGAAATGCTACACGAATGACCAAGAGAACATAGGTTGCTTTTATCTCACAGGAACTTGAAATTTAGTGACAATGCAACACACGAAAGTTGTTCAATTTCACACGGAAATCACACTAATGCAGCTGAAAGAGGGTATGTTTAAAATAATATACTGCACTTACCTGAGAACTCACTGAGAATATGAGAGCACTGTGTTATACAGCAGGTGATCTTCCTATGTGGCCGAACACTCAGTACAGAGAGCATTCCTGGTAGCAGGTAATTGACTGTGGCAGAACTGCTTTTCTAGCAGATTTTCTAACTCTGAAGGTTTTGCAACCCCCAATTAACTTGTAAGGAGCATTTTCTAGCTAGCTGAACCATGTTCAAAGAGCTTCAGACTGTCATTGTGCCTGTCTGTTTCAACCCCTCACTTCTCTGAAGGAGGCTCTTGCTCCTGGGGCTGAACTGAGGGGCAACTCACAAGATAAGGGGTTGTGCCTTAGGAGAAAGGGCAGTCGTAGTGGGGCCATGGTATGCACTGCATCTGATGAGGGAGGGTGCAGATATGCGTTTTGTGAAATCTACGTTCTGTGTGTGTTTTTCTTGAAACCGAAAACTCTTGTTAAGTTAGGTGTTTCAGAAACGTCTTTCCAGCAGGCGCGATGGTATTTTGTGAAAATGAAATGCTTTCTCTTCAATAATTTGCAAGGGTACCAAGTATATAAAATCATTGTGTTGGAAAAACTAGGACCATCAAGTCTAACTTTCATCAGGCATCACTGTGCCTAAGTGCTACATGTCCCTAATCATGTCCTAATCATGTCCCTAATCATGTCCCTAAGTGCTACATCTTCACAGTTTTGGCGGTCCAGGGATGGTGTCTCCGCCATTTCCCTTGCCAGCCTGTTCTAGTTTTTCAGGAAAGAAATTTTTCCTGATATCTAACATAAACCTCCCCTGGTGCAACTTGAGGTAGTTTTCACTTGTCCTATTTCTTGTTGCTTGGGAGGAGGACAGCAACACCCACCTCACTGCTTTCTCTTTTCCCACATCAGTAGAGAAAGATAAGGTGTCCCCTCAGCCTCCCCGTCTCCAGGCTAAACAGCCCCAGTTCCCTCAGGTGTTCTGCATAGCACTTGGGGTCTGCACTCTTCACCACCAGCTTTGTTGTCCTTCTTTGGACGCTATCCAACCCCGCAGTATCCTCCTTGTGGTGAGGAGCCCAAAACTGAACATGGCGTTTGAGATGTGGCCTCATCAGTGTCAAGTACAATGGGGTGATCCCTTCTCTAGTACTGTTGCCTGCACCATTTCTGACAGAAGCCAGGATGCTGCTGGCCTTTTCGGACAACTGGGCAAACTGCTGGCTCACGTTCAGCTGGCTGTGGACCAAGACCCCCAGCTCCTTTTCTACCAGGCAGGTTTCAAACCTGTAGTTTTGGGGGGGAACTGTGACTGAAGTGCAGGATCCAGTGCTCAGCTTTATTAAATCTCAGACAACTGACCCCCACCCATCAATCCAGCCTCTCTGGGTCATTCTTCAGAGCCTTCCTGAGAGCACTCAAATCCTTTCAATCCACATCATTGATAATGATATTAAACAAGACTGACCCCAACATTGAGCCCTAGGGAACACTGCTTGTGACCAACTGCCAACTGGTTTTAACTAAGTTCCCTACAACTCAACTGGTTTAGTGATTAGCTGTTTTTTTTTTTAACCAAGCAAAGAGTACACCAGTCTAAGCCAAACCATCAGCTTCTGTAGGAGAATGCTGTGTGAGGCAGTGCCAAAAGCTTTACTGAAGTCCAGGGAGATAACATGGACTGCCTTTCCCTTATCCACTAGAAGGATCGCCCTGCCATGGAAGGAGATCAGGTTGGTCAGGCAGGACCTGTCCTTTGTGAACCTGTGCTAGCTGGCCCTGACCCCCCCACGGTTGTGCTGCTAATGCCTGGTGAGCACATTCAAGATGAGCCACTCCGTAATCTTCCCTGGAGCCAGGGTCAGGCTGACAGGCTTGTAGTTACCCTACAGATCTTCCTTCTGGCCCTTCGTCTAGGTGGGCATCACACTGGCAAGCCTCTACTCATCTAGGACCTCCCCTCTTAATCAGGACTGCAGATAAATGATGGAGAGTGCCTTGGTGAGCTCCTTCACCAGCTCCTTGGTACTCTTGGGTGAATCCCTTCCAGCCAGATATACTTGTGAGGGTTGAGGTGGCATAGCAGGTTGTTCATTGCTTCCTCTAAGATTATGGGGGGTTTATCCTGCACTCATTCCTTGTCTTCCAGTTCAGGGAACTGAATACCCTGGGGATAACTCGTCTGACTGTTTTAGATTAAGGCAAAGAAGGCCTTTAGGAGATTGTTTCCGTCACATCCTTAAGCGCTTGGCAGCAGTGCTGGGAACAACCTTCTCTTCAGATATGTCAATCATGAGATCACTCTGTTTCTGCAGTGCTCAAGTAATGGATACAATGCGTGTGAGAAACTCTAGCCTACTTTGCTTTCACAGAGCCTGTAAACTATTTCTTAAGTAGATCTAGCCCTCTCATGCTTAATTGGTTTATTATTGCCTATTTTTATCACATTCAGTAAGCACTATCTTTCTAATAATCGTTTCCAGTTTAGTTCTCCTGGATAGTAAACTGCAACATACAAAAATAAGCACATGAGTCAGATCTGCCTTACTTTATATCTTCTGAGCATGTGCTGGTATAACTTCTAACAGCTATGCCAGTGTCCACAAATGCTGAATAAAACAATACAAGAGAAAACAGATTGTTAACCTAAAATAGCAAAGGTAGAGCAGCCTCCTCCTTCCTCCTTGCCTTGAAAAGTTGAAGGAGAAAACCAAATATCGCATCTTTTTTCCTTAAGTTGGCCGCTTTTCCTGTGTATGATGTGCACATTCCTTGATGTTTAAGTTAACTTCTTTTTTTTTCACATTACTGCAACTGGAAGGGTCACAATTTGCACTCTGAAAATGATGTGAGAGTTTATAATGTCTGGAAAACATATGATAGCATTTAATGAGTATCAGTTTGTGTGCTCATGAACTTCCGAGTGCTTACAGGGCCTGGGATGCAGTCATTGCAGAAAGTAGCGAACCAGAAACATCGATGCTGATGATCTCAGTTTTAGTCTTTTAGTTCATTGAATTTTGTAAACAAAAGTTCTCCTTTTGTGTTTCTGGTGATGCTTACATTCTTCAAATTAGGGATCAGCTCTTATTTTGTATTCTGTAACTGTCTGTGCTGTCTATGCCAAATGGCTGTTTACTCACGTTCTGTAAAGTGATAATCGGCTTTCTCCAGAAGGCTGAGAAAACAGCTTAGAGACTGATACACCTAACTGACTCTGGCAAAGCTTCTTGCTCTGGTAATCTACAGCGGTACTATCTGCGATGTAAGTTTGAATAACTCCAGTAAAAAAAAAAATTAAGCTAATGGAGATAGTTGTTCTGTTCTTCAGGAACAGAAAGAAATAGTTCTTGCAAGTTCTGTAAACCACAGCGGTTTTGTTGTTTAACATTAAATACATCTCTAAGGAATACTTATTCCTTATATGCCATGTCAAAGGAGTGTGAGTTTGATGGTGAGAACATTTTGATTACTCCCTAGAAAGCTGTCTCCCCCTGCTTCCCCCCCATTCCTCATTAGGTGCACAGTAAAATCTAATCTTTCTGCCAGTGCTTGAGTGTAAAGACTACATTTTGCATTGGGAACTTTCCATGCTATAGGATATGATTTTAGGCACAAACAAGGCTACACCATTCCTGCTGGTCCTAGTCACAATTAGAAAATTAGATGTTTAGCCCTTTTTAGATATATTGAACTGATTGTCTAGGAGCATTCCTCCCAAGGCTCTGGATTAATTCTTGATGCAGGCTAGGAGTAGATACAGCTTTTTTCCTGTATGACTTGAGATGCAGTAGTTGTTGCACTCTACTGAATCTTTAACATGCATTCAGTTGAAGGAGTTAGATTTGTTCGGAAGTGTTTCCATTTTTGAGAGAATTCCTTGTTTTACCTCTCTGATTGAAGGCATAAGTAACATTTGAGTTGAAGATTTGTAGTTTGGCCTATCAAGATATATATTTTCAGTAATACAGTTATTTTTAACCTGGGATATACAAGTTAAGTCTATAGAGTCACAGAACAGTTGAGGTTGGAGTGGATCTTTAAAGGTCATGAGGTTGTTAATTCCCCCTTAATATTTGTGATAAAGCCCCTTCACCTGCTTTGTTGTTCTTCTCTGGACTCACTCCAGAGCCTCAACATCCTTCTTGTGGTGAGGGGCCAAGAACTGAACACAGGATTTGAGGTGCGGTCTCACCAGTGCTGAGTCCAGGAGGAATGATTAATCGCATCTCTTTGCAATACTAAACTTGGTTCTGGACTGGATGTGTGGTCTGTGTGTTCTGTGTGGTCACGGAGCAGACTTGCATTATTGGCAATATCAAGCTATTGCCCTCGTTCAGCATCTGCTGTGTGGGTCTGTCTCACAGACCCACAGCACACTGGAGAGGCCATAGAAAGGAAGAGTCACTTTTTTATTGGACTTCAGTCTCTGTGGTTTGTTCAGGTTTGTTTCAACTTGAGCCGAAATACACACAGGTTTGGCTTCATGAAGACTATTTAGGAAGCCATAAAGCAAATTTTATCTTTCCAGGACAAGTCAGCAGGTACTACATCGACTCTGTTAGGTAGTGCACTGCATTTTAAAAGTCTATTAGACACATTACATCAGACACTGAAATTGGAACTGAGCAAGAGACCACCGGTGTTGCAAGAATAAATGCACCACAACAAAAGTTAATTGACACGAGAAAATTGGACTTCATTATTTCACTCCACTGCAATACGAGCTGAGAATTTGCCCCTCAGCATAGTTGGTCTTTTTCTTAGGTGTTCTTGTGATGCCAATAACCACATGTGAGCAGGTGCACCAGAGCAGCTCCTGGTTTGCTAACAGGGAGAACAAAGCTAATGCTTTACCAGGTGCAGTTCACACCTGTGCTGGGAGCGGGGAAGAGGGTCAAGGTTCAGAAGGGAGCAGTGGGAGGGTGGCAGACCGTGAGCTGGGCTCCGGCCAGAAGCCTTGCGAGGTCTGCCCTGGGCCAGCTCCTTGCATCCGCTCTCCATCACCTGCCAGCTTACTGGGAGCACAATCATCAGGAGACTTACGAGAGTCTCATTTGACCCCACTGTAAGTCTGAATACGTAGTCCGTCTAACATCATAACTGTACACTGGTTTTCAGAGAGATGAGGGTGACAGACTACAGAAAAGAGTTAATGAAATTTGTATATAATTATGGTAGTCTGATACAGCGTTGATTATCATACATGCTGAAGTAGATAGTCAGTGAAGCAGGGATCTAAAGAGAAAAAACTGAAAGGCTGAGGAAGAAATGTTAAGTAAAGAATAGAAATTGCGGAGCCATAGATGCTGAGGGACATATTTGCATGTACATACTTACAGTGTGGGTCTGGGAGTTGGGCAGTGACATCATCTAAAGTAAAGCATCATTTATCAGCTTTTTCTGCCAGAGCAAAGCATAGTCCTGATACTCTTTCCATTCGAAGGAACATACTGAATGATAGAAGGACCTCTGCTTCTTAAACCAGAGAAACTCTTTTCCCTCTCTTCTATTTTCATTTTATATCTAGCTAGGGCTCATGCTGTATAAAGCACCATAAAAATGATTTCTGGTGGAAGAGACTGTCACATAGTCAGAAAAGCACTTCAGGGAGTCTTTCTTCCACACGTCTCATCTCACCCTCTATTTGCCTGCCAAGGATGGAAGTTGTTTGTGACAAGGAGCACATCTTATCGTCTTAGCAGCACAGAGGCTGCTTCTCTTTCTGAAAACTCATCGTTTTTCCCTCAATTTTCAAAGCCTTAGTAGTACCGTGCGTAACACCTGCTCTCAAACTATGTGTTAAAACACTCAGCTTTTATTGATGTTTGGACTTCAGCCCAGAGCTTCTACCTAAGTTTGTGCAGAAAAAAGCTGTTGAATCTGTCTGTAAACTGAGATTTTGAATTTTGCTTGAAGAACTGGTTTGAGTAGCTCATGTGTGTCTTGGTTGATTTGCAGTAACCTGAATTATTATTCAGATTTATTACCAAAAAAAGGTGAAAAGGGCAATTGAGGTAAAAATGGCGTTTGTCATGCAGTTCAAAGGAGAACCATCATGCTGTTGGTATTGGAGTAAGTGAAATCGTGGTGGTTGAAGAGATTTCTTTGTATATGCAGCTTTTTTTTGTGGTTGATATCTGTTGCATTTAACCCCAAAACACTTTTTTTGGTGTTGGTGCTATAGCAAGAACGAGCTGAGTGAAAGACTGGCTGTATTGAACTTTTTCTGAAGATCGCTATTGTTTGGAAATCTTATTTCTCTCATTTTCTCCCTGCCAGCTTTTTCTCCAGTCTTCTTTGTCTCTTTTGTAAATGTGTACGTTGGGTTTTTTTTTCATTGCTGAAGCCAAGAGCATCCTTCATGTCCGCTGTTGCTTTACCAGTGAGCTCGTGCTGAGTCAGCACACCCTAAGGCATCTCTAATCCAAGCAGGCTCACCAAGGATGCTGTTTCTGGCAGGCCGGCTCAGAGCTTCTGATTGGGCATTGTCATTGATGCAGATGCAGCAATTGGAGTTGAAAAACAAGGACTATTTTTCTTGGATAGCTTAGTAGGAAGTTAAACACTGTATCAGCAGCCTCAGGAAGTGTGTCTTGGAGGAGTAAGGACATGCTGGTCCTGACCTGCATTGTGTTTGCTTGCCTTTGGTTGTGTTCTGTTGAAGAGTTGTCTTAAAATGCAGTGTTGGCGCAGGAGTGAGTTCTGTAAGTTGTGGAAAATGAGCAGGAGTGCCTCCTATGAAGGAATGTAACCGTTAGATCCCCTGGTTTAGGGCCGTCTGCCAAAAATAAGCTCAAGGAAATGCTCAGGCCTTGTGTTGCCTGGTCTGCGGAATTCTGTTACTGTTTAAAATTGTTGCTCGAGTGCTAGATAGCCATTGTCAGCAAAAGCAAGTAAAGCGATGACTCTGAAGGACCGAAGAATTCTGTGTAGTAGAGAGAGGTTAATCAAGAGCTGTCCAGAAATCTCCTGTGTGAGGTGTGGAATACGTTGGCAGGTAGGGGCAAATGCAGTTCAAACACAGCAAGATTTCAGATCGTTGTAGGGCAAAACACATCTCTTGGAGATCTCCCTGCAAAGAGAAACACTATATTCCGCTGCTTTACACCAACTGTATGTTCTTAACATGTGTTTTTGTTTTCTGTTGTCTTTCTGGTCTCAAATGCAAGAAGCCGATGTTTGACTTACTAAAGTAGATGAAGTGTCAGAACGAAACAGGTGAAATTTACATTAAGAAAATTCTGTACAGTCCTTGTTTTCTCATGAGAGCTGCCCTTAAAGAATGCAGGTCAACGAGGGATAGTTTGCAAACCTAGTCTTGCTTACTACCACTGCTGAAAACGTTGATTTGTTTTCATGTCTGCACATCACATTTAGGCGAAATAAAATTAACTTTTTGTTGCTTTTTAGCCAGTAGCTACTGCATAAGCTTTTTCTGATAGCAGGAGATGATAAAATATAAGATCTAAACGTTTATAGAATAAACTTTATAACCGGAAGAGTTATGGGTAGGTTTACTGAGGTAACCGATGTTTGTAAAAGAAATTCTCTGACTTCATCAAAACAATGGGCTGTCTTCCACTGCCTAGAATGGCAGCAGGAAAAGCTTCCCATTCCTTCAACTTAACTCTGAAGGATGTTATTTTTTTTCTTACATTTTCCCCTCAGAACATATTCATTAGTTACCGTGACGTTTGCTTTTTATGGAAAATATCTATGAACAAAGGAGAAAGGAGGAAAACTTAGTACACAAAAAGAGTAGTGGAAATTCTGTAAGTAGTAACATTTATCAAAGCATACTGAATGTCTCTGGTTTCCTTTGAGTGAAGCTTTGCATATTTAACTTTAAGCACGAATTCAGCAGAGCACTTGGAATCGTGCCTAACAACAGGCATTCACAGATCTTTGTATGCAGCTGACTTCGTACGTGTGCTTAAAGATAGGCACATGCGTAAGAATTACGCCGATTTAGGGATAAGCAATTAGGCATGTTATGGAAGTCGTCCTGTCCTGTTCTCTGCTGCTGGTGGTCCTTATCTCCAAGAAAATCCTGAATATCGCTTTAAACAAAGAGGACCTAGACAGTGACAGGATGACAACTCACTGATTTCTAGTTCTGAAAAGCTGAAATGTTGTAAATGAGAGAACAAATGGCGTATAGAAAGTATTCTGCTACATTTACTGGTAGTTACTTAAATGGAAAGGGAACGTATTTGTCCTAGTGGGACAAAAGGAAGTCGGAGTTGGGTTCCTGCCGATGCAGTGGGCTTGGCATTAGGAATCACAGTAACCTTGGATCTTGGTGAAGATCATGTCGTGTGTATAAACTTCGTAATTTATTAGCTGTTTTCAAGTCTCTTCAGTTGATCCAACTTCATGTACTTAAGTACGGTCTTGAAGGAAATAGAAACATTTGATCTTCTGTGTCATTAGTTGTTTCTTATTCTTCCTTTAAAAGATGAGATTTGTCTCCCTTTTTCTATGTGTTTTTTTTGTTTTTCTTTTTAAATGGAAATGTCATACCTATTCTGACGAATTTGCTGTTCCTGAAGACTGATGCTGAGGACCTAACAAAGGAACACTATCACAAGCTTTTGGGTTTAATATAGGAGGAGATACAATCAGGTATATCGATTATTTCTTTTGAGCATTTTCTTTCTCTGTAATTAAGAGCAAGTTTCTGCATGTGGAGTAATTACGTGTGTTCCTTAGTACAATCACTTATTCAACACCCAAATACTACGTAAGCTAAAGAAGGTATTAACTGTAAAAAGGGAACAAAGATTTTTTTCTTTTGTGTGGTGTTAATACTTTCCTTAATAATTAGGAAACTGTATATCCAGCAGTTACAGAAGCATTGGCCTCGCTCACGAGCTCATCCAAAGGAGTAAAGGGGGAATATAACTTGCGTGGGCTATTTAGATTAAATGTACCCTGTGGAATAAGCGTGTATGATGTGGCTTTGTGCTTCATCTCCTATCTCTTCAAGAGGGGTAGAAGAGGACTAACTCTTGCCTGGGCTTCCTGAACCAGTGCATCAGCGTGTGCTGTTTGGCTCTGTACACGTGGAACAGCAGTGTCAGGAGAAAGGACGTAGCAGGTTGGGCAGCGGTGTGGATAAAGAAGATGCGGTTTCTGCAGAATAGTTGAACATCTGAAGATTTGCAGGTCATTTCAGTAAGGGAGTTTCGATTCTCTGCTAGGTGCCTTCTGTATGAAACTGCTTTTCCAAGTTACGAGGGAGAATTTTGGTATTGGTACAATTGCAGTACTGTCGAGTCTGTACAGCATTAGGAGATGACAGAATAGATGGGTTCTGAGAGGGGAAAAAACTGGCCTTGGGTAAATAATCATGAATGAATGTGGTCTCTCCAAGACAGAAATACTGCAGTAGTCATCACGAGAATAAAAATGGTTTCCTACATGCTTTTTATTTCATCTAATGAAACAGGAAACATTAAGAAGTCATTGTCAGCAGTTGGTAATAGACACCGTGTAATACACAGTGACAAGCGGAATTGATAGGCAAGTATTTTCCTTTCTTGGCCTTGGAAAGTAATAGTTGTCAATGCCTCTCCATTTCCTCGACTTGCTGCACAATGGCTGCGTTTGTCTCTGGTTTGTAGACCCAGAACATTCAGTATTGAACAGACCTTGCACAGCGGTGGTAATAACCTGGTCAGTCATGCAGCTGAAAGATCAAGTTTAAAGTGAAAATTAAGAAGAATTCCCAGCGCTATTGTGTTTCAGCTTCATGTGTAGTCTTCTGCTGCCCAACTATTTTCCCTTGTCATGGGCACCAAAGGCAGGAGAGAAAGCCGATGGGCACCATCTTCTGTCTTGTAAAGTAGCTTTGACAACAGAGAGAATACAAATTCACCTTTCGTTTGATCTGAAACCAAACGTCACATAGTTAAGGATCTGGTCCTTCATTCTCCTGTTTTCCTTTTCAAAGGTTCATACTAAATCAGAAGTCTGTTCTGAAATTGTGCTTTATCTTCAGTTCTTGTTGCTGCTCTCTGTGTTGGTGTCATTGGAGAACAGGTTTAGTAGAACATATTGGATGCTGCTGTTTTTTCTGGAGATATTTTTCACCCTATCCATTTCCAAAATTTCCATTTTTGTTCTTAGAAATATGAAGGAAAGCCTCACTTTGATTCTGACCCTGTGTTATGTTTTGGAGTTGGGAGTTTTGTATCTGACTTCTGTGAGAGAAGTCCCTCTGTGAAGCAAGCTCTACAGTGCTAGACCTAAAAGCAACACATGTAATGTCTTTGTCACCCTGAGCGTTTGAATTGCAATGGAGCTTCATATGCATCAGCAGACAGCCTTTCTGAGCTGTGCCACCCAGTAGACGTGACTGTGCTAGGCAGGCAAAGGCTGGAGGACAAGGACCTCCCATGCTGCAATATGCTGGGAGCCTGCGGCGTCACCTGCCTGGCAGTTCCTCATGTGACTCACAGGACCTTGAAAACGTTCCTAGTTTTGCTGCTGGTTGGAATGGAGCGCGAGGCCTTTTCCTAGTGGCAAGGAACTGAACACAGGATTCGAGGTGCAGTCTCACCACTGCTGAGTACAGAGGAATAACCTCCCCGGACCTACTGGTCACACCGTTTCTGATACAAGCCAAGATGCCATTGGCCTTCTTGGCCACCTGGACCACTGCTGACTCATGTTCAGTCGCTGTCAACCAACACCCCCAGGTCCTTCTCCAGGCAACTTTCTAGACATACCTCTCCTGGACCCGGCATTTGGCCTCATTAAACCTCATGCCATTGGACTCTGCTTAGCGGTCCAACCTGTTCAGATCCCTTTGTAGAGCTTCGGCATTTGGCCTCATTAAACCTCATGCCATTGGACTCTGCTTAGCGGTCCAACCTGTTCAGATCCCTTTGTAGAGCTTCCCGACCCTGAAGCAGATAGATATTTCCACCCAGCTTAGTGTCATCAGCAAACTTACTTAGGGTGCAAAATAACCCAGTTATTAATTCTAATGCAGCCAAGCACCTCTTTCTGGTAGTAAGAAAAAGTAAACTCAGCTTTATGTGGTCTTATTTCCAGCAGCACAGTCATGGAGCTGATCTTAAGGAGCAATCATATAGTCTTTAAGGATTCGAGCTCAATACCCTTTAAGATTGAGTTAGTCAATTTCTTCTTCCTGTGTTCAAGTATCCCCGTTCAATGTCAAAAGAATTGGAGTAAAATCCTTTTATACTGATTGATGATCCCAATGAGATCTTTAATTGAACGATCGTCCATTACCTGAGTTGATGCCACTTAGGCTCAATTCCCTTTGAGCTGAGCTAGGAAGAAATGCACTAGATATATATGAGACAAATCAGGAAAATTGGAAGATGTCGGAAGATCCCCTCGAAACCCACCTGGTGATGGTCTGCACACGGTGGTAGCGTTCTGTAGGCTTTAAATATGCATAGGGTTTTGAGATTATTGCTGGCATAACCTATGGAACTTGCTGAACTTTGTGTGTATGAGTCAATTAATTGTCTTATATGGAGGTTGTTGAATTAACTATTTCTCATAGATTTCCCCCATGAAAATCTGTTTGGTTAACCCATCTTGATAGAAGAATCCTACTCCTACAGCATGAGGGAGACTTTCTAGAAATCATTTGGACCGTAAGTTAATTAAAACGGTCCATTTCTGGTGCCAAACCACAACTGCTTTCTAGTGTTTGTAATGTTGCTTTAAACTGATGCAAATACATGTGTTCTACATCTGCACCAGACAGTTCAGCCCTGACATTCCTTTATCCATGCGATACTTATGAAATAAAACAAAAGAAGCAGAGACTGAATGTGCTTCATACAGATGGGATATTTAGTCAGCTTGGAAAGATGTCCACCATGGTTTTGGAGCTCAGTAACTCTTCCTGACCACCTGTGTTCAATTTGCTTTGATAACCGGTGGTGACTTATTCTGCTCTTACATCAGTTAATTGCTCTGCCTGCTGTGGAGAACAAGATGGAAGGAGAAGATACTAGAGAACAAAAACAGCAGTAACATTGCAGCCTCTCGTCCTTACCTCTGAGAAGCACTGCACTTAGTCCAGTCACAGGACTGATGTTCACTATCAGTGCTTGCCTTTGTGTCCCTCCCTCTGAGGGCTTTCCTCTCCAGTTTGCTCAGGGGGGATTTCCATAATGTCTTCTGTGCTTCCAGGTAACTAGTCCCTTCTCGGCGAAGATCAGCGATCGCTGAACATTGTAAGTCTGTTGGGAACCGACTCTTACCTTTAGCCGCTGGCAGTAGTGAAATTATGTAATTGCAAACAAAGCAAGTTGTGTTTATCATGCAGACTGTAACAGTTGTAGTTTGTGGGTTTTTTTCTTCAACTGTCATTTGCAGGCAGTCAGTATAAAAATATGGTTTGTCATATGACTTTGAATTAGTGTTGACAAATAGAGTTGTCAAAATAAAGTAAATAAATAAACTTTATTTTACTTGAGACATGAAGTTAGATAGATCTGTGTATAATATATCTTGGGTCACTGAGTTTTTCATCATAAATCATCATAATCATGGCTGATTCCCTTTCTTTTGGCTCTGAATATAGCTGAAACCTAGCAGTTGTAAATATGATTAGCAGATGTTGCTATTTTTTAGATTTATTTTTAGATTTGGGTGTTAAGCAAAGTCTATCGAGCCATGTTCCTTGAATTACATTATGCTTATTCCTTGACCCTGCATACTCTGTTCCCTTCTTTTCTAAGCAGGGTATGTTAATCTAGCATCTGGCATAGACTGAAGTTAGGTGCTTCACAGAAGCACTGCTGGGTGAAAATAATTAGTGCTGCTGTCGGGTGTGCACACTGAAGGAGTATTGCCTGCACGTATCACTGGCTAGTTTGGGTCTCCCGTGTTGTGATTGTTGAAGGCCATTCATTGGACTAGCTCGATACCTTGAGTAACAGAAACTATAAACAGAACCTGAGATTCCAGGCAGATCAGTCTTTTGTGTTGCAGAGAAAAATTAGTCGGAGCGGGGTACTGCAGGGATTGCAATGCAGGTTGGGCACACAACCATGTTGGGTCGGGTGCTAAGATTTGCTTGTTCCATTTAGCAAATGTTTCTGAGATATCAGGCATAGTGACTGGCTTTTCCCAGGATGTTTCTTGGAAGGGAGAATAATAAGCTGACATACTTAGATGAATAACTTCAGATTCCAGTTCTGAAATAATTTGTACAAGTTGCCAGGGGTTTTTTTTCCACATATCACAGGCATACATATTACTGTCATACCAATATTTACAAAGTAAATTTATAGCAACCGTTGTCTAAGCTGGGAACTAAATGAGGTAAGAATAGAAAAACAGTCAGCGAAGTGACAAATTACCTTTCACTGCAGCTCCTAAATATCATTGGGTAAAGTAAATCACAGTAGATGATGATGAACGCCTCCTCCTTCACAGCAGATATCCCAAATGGCCACAGTCAAGAAGGAATTTAAGAAGGCAGATAGTGTGCTATCTGAATGTCAGAGTCGCTCTCTGCTAGGATACTTAGCTTCAAACTTTGGTGGCGATTTGTGGGCAAACAGGGATCATATGCATTTTTAGGAAAACAAAACCAAATATTTTGGTCAAATGTGAAGAGAAGGTAATGTGAACCCTTCGACACCTTTTCATTTTTTTTTTAAATTAAATAAAACCCAAACCCTAGCCTAGGCTTACCTGGGATCACAATAATATGTTAGTGAAGCCTTACAGCAACAAAGGGGCTTGTGCAGGGAAAGATTTGAAAATGATGCTGTTACTGTGTAAAATTACAGCAATTCTATTGTTTAAATCAGTCTGAATTGTCTGTGAATTGTGATTATTCTTTCTGTGCGTACTGTGTGTGCTTAGGTATCAGCAAAAAACAAGTAATGATCTGTTTCTGATGCAAAACCAAAACCCTCTGAACAGCTCAAAATCTGTGCTAAGTATCTTAGGGTTGATGTACCAGTTGTTTGTGTAGGTTATTGTACGATGCAGCTCCAGGGACCTGGGTACTTTTTCTGTGTGGAGCCATATTATACCACAGCTACTGAACCACAGCTTTGCAGTCTAGGAGATCAATAGAGAAACTTCATTTTCGGAGGACACTCCTAATTTTGTAAAGCTAAGTCCACCAAAGAGGAAAAAATGCCAGTACTAAAACTAGTTTCTGCCTTTCTTAAATTCCTTGAGAAATAAGCTCCTTCATCTCTTTCTTCCTTGCATCCTTACTTGGACGTGCACTCCAGTTTCAGCAATTGGAGCACCTTTCTGTCCACGTTGGGTTTGTGTGTATCCTTTAACACTTCCACTCTCTCCATCTATGGTTGTAAAGAAGAACACAGGAACAATTGTCACTAGTTGAGAGTGGCACCGGAGGGAGCATTTTTTATTTTCTCATGTTGTTATAACCATGGTGAGATAAGGATCTAAATATTTTGAGATGCGGTGTCATTTATTAAACTGAACAATATATTCAGCATATGCAAGTAAGCTTTCAGGCATGTAAACTGTTCTTCTTCCTTCTGATGTTTTGTGGTTGTATTCTTCATCTGGTTTACCACGTAACAAATTCTGGAGCTGCTTTTGCTGTTTGAGTATTGCTGAGCAGTGCACAGCAGCGCTCCCAAGCTTCCTCTGGCTTCTGAAATGAAACACTGACATATGATGAGCAATGTCCTAGGCTATTATCCCTGTCACCTTTCCAGTGTCTGCAAGTGATATCAGAGCATCTCATGAACTGCAAAGCCTAGAGTCTGGTGTGTGTAGGTATGTATTGCTTGTATCTGCACCACCATGAAGAGAGCTGCTGTCATGGAAGGAAATCTGTATAACTGTTGAAAGAACAAGTGTCGTGTGAGGAAATTATATCAGTGTGTTGGAATGGATTGCGTATGCAGACCAGGAGATCTTATGTTTATTAGATTAAAATAATAATTTTTTTTTTTTTTGTAGCTTTTAGAGGTCCTTCCTGAGGTTAGGATAGGCACTCATACTGCAGAGGTGGAGACTAGGAGCAGCCCGAAGCAAATAAAGAACAGGAAAATGAGCCATGAAATTATCAGCCTGATACTTTATGGTAAGAAAGAGAAATTTAGGAAAAGAGGCTCTGAGCCCGTATATATGTCCTGTATATTGGATTGTACCCTCCTGCCAGTGTGGGGTATGCCAGTTCTCACTAACCTGTGCACGGAGATGTTCGTGCCAGCCCGTACTCATAGACCGCAAAGACTGAGGCAGGTAAAGCAAAGCACCAATGAGCATCTGAAGAGGGAACAATGAAGAAGGCAGAGACCGCAAGGCTGTGTTAAAAAAATGTAGACTTATAGCTTCACATTCTTGAAAGAATTCTGCTGAAATATTGACTTTTAAAGAAAATATTTGGGGATGATTATTACAGGAAATAAATTTCATGGTGTTTTAAAATTGTATCTATAAAAAGCTAGGAAGGATACTGAGTAGACCGTAATGGTCTGGTGAGCGGGCCCTGCAGCTGTGTTGGCTTCATAAATGTTTTGCACGTGCTGTTCTTAAAAGAGCAAAGGACAACGAAAGGGGGAAAAAACCCAACACAAAATAATTAAGTCCCATCATCTTCTAAATCGTGAAAAATTTTCCTCTTTTTTTTTTGTATATTAATTGTATCAGGTATGGTTTGCATTTTTTCCATTAAATGCTTGAAATGATTAGTAAAGGCTTTGTCTCCAAGAAGTAGCTGTTGAGAAAATTAGGCGTAAAAAGAGCCCAGTGATATTTGCAAAGTGAAATTGCAATTACGTGAATTCCAGCTACTGGATTTGAAAGCGTGGGAGCCCAAGAGAATAGAACTGGAGAGCTCTCAGCTATGCTGGAGAAAAACAGTCATTTCTGTTCTAGGGTAAAGCCGTGTTTGGCAATTTTCTCATAGGCGTGCAAATCAGTTCACGGATGTGTCCTCTTGTCTCTTCTATTTTGGTGTGGAAGTCAAGGGGCTGGAAGTTTCTATCTTTAATGATTTCCTCTTGTCTGCTCTAACAAACAGCTGCACACAGTTGTCCAACGCCATTTAGAGTATTTACTGGCCAGTGTTCAGCTGAGATGAAACGGGAGACACTTAATCTAATCTTGGATGTCTCAGTGTTTGCACTTGAAAGTTTTCTTTTATGCAGTCTTTGAGCAAGTGCAGAACAAATTAATATTACAGCTTGACACTGATTGACCTCTTGAGAATTATTACTGCTAAGGAACTCTTGAGGCATATTTTCAAGAACCATAGGCTACAGTAAGCTGAAACAAAATGTGTCGTTATTCAGAATTGTCTTTAAGAATCAATACGAATGGTATCTCAGGAAATTTACACCTGTGAATTAAGTGCTGAGCTGCTTCAACTTTTTGTTGTTAAGCAGTGGTTTGTTCCAGAATAGCAGCTTCTTGAAATACATGAAAACTAGATGTGAGGTTTTTACATTAGGTTAATTTTGATAACGCAAACCTGCATCCGAGATATGAAGGGAGTTCACATCTGAGCAGAAGTAACTTCACATCGGACCCAGGTCTAGCTAGTGTCAGCTTGAGATGTGACCCAATAAGCAGATAGTCATTTGATTTCCTGAAAGCTGTAATGACAGACTTCCTTTAAATCTGCTCAATTACTTTCTACTTGCGTTAGTCACTGCAAGGTCCTCCAAATGTGCGGATGTGTCTCTCTACTAGAAATTTGCTTTAGCATCTCTCTTTTTGAGAAGCAGAATTAGTCTCTCTCTAGGGAAATCTGTCAGGCAGTAGCCTACAACAGCCTATTGAAAGATTGGAGAAATGTAAGAAAAGGAGTAATTATCAATGGGTCTAACTCAAAATGCTTTAGTAGGCACCTAAATGTCAAAATACGTAATGTGTTGTGATCCTGTACCTTATTGCCCCTCTGATTTCTGCTATATTGTACAAAAAATAGCCATATATATCTTCCCCCCTGCTTTAGTGGGGGAGAAGCCTGGTTTCAGCAGAGTTCTTTGGCAATTAGTTTTTTTATGGGTGTTTAAAGGACTGCACAAGGCTTTGACCTTTGCAGTGCACGGAGGCAGCACTGGGAATCGCGAGACTCTGGATACAGGTAGATCACCTGAAGAAGTTCCCAAGCTCTTGAACCTGCTTAGAGCTGTGAGCAAATATGGCTGCATGTTATTAAGCCTAGTACTGTTTGTATGTGAGAGCGGTAAGAAATCAACATTTTTGTTCTCACTGGGTACAAGTCCACTGTTACCATAGGCACCGGTAAGCGAGATTAAGCATGGGATCTAGAGACGGTAGTAAAGCAATCTTGTTGGCTCACACGGTACGCTTGGGAGCGTCAGAAATAGAAATTACGTCTCCGTAATACCAAGATATGTGCTCTAGCAATAAACCGGTTTGTTTTCCACCATCCAAATCCCCAAGCACTGGTTTGGGAAAATATGTAGAGCAGCCACTTTTCATTTGAAACTCTGCTTGCGTAGCAGACGCCTTAACCGAGGTGCAACAAATCAAGATAAAAATCGCTGCTACGTACCTCTAATTTCAGCCAAGTGGTGCAAGCAGTGATTTTGACAGATGCATTTTTCCCTAGAGATTGAATTTAGTTCATAGGACTTTAGGTTAAATTTGGAGGATCTGAGGTAAAATTCCAGGCCTTCATCCATTAGCCACCAAGTCCAAAGCATTTGCTTTAAAACAATGTGATAGGAAATGTGAACCAATACTTGGGAATTGAACTAGTGCCAGTTGCGCTGCAGCGCTACATTCATTATGTCATACCTCACACATCTGATAAGAGAAGACATAATGCTGTAGGATAAATTTGTGTATAGAAGAACCCTATAGGTCCTGTAGAGAGCTGTTTTTTTTCTTTAATAACTGAGGTATGCAGGTGCTAATTTGAACCATATGTACATGAGGCAAAAGCCAATGTTTGTTACACCACAGTAAAGCGACGGCCTTGCCTCTCTAGAGGGTTGTGTGGAGGCTGGTGTTAGATTATTCTTTATTTACTGGAGTAGTTGGGCAGCCGTGTGTTGTATTGCTTGAATTCTTTTGGTTTTGCTCAAAAATTATTCTTCCTCCATATTCTCCGTCAGCTGGAAGCCTGTGATACTATTTCCTTTGAGAAAACATTTCTGGGAGAGGTTGATGCGGTACTTAAGCAGCAGCAGGTTGTTTGGCTGAACCGGATCCCACTCCGCCTTGTTCTGATGGCACTTGCCTTGTGTGTCCCTTCTTGAAAGCAAGGGGTTTTCTGCTTTCCTGCCTGTTAGTCCTTTGCTTGCCTCATGTGCTGTACTTCTACCAGCTTTTCTCTGTAACTACAGAATTCCCGTCTCGGATGGCACCAACTTGTACCCTCATCGCTCTTCAGAGGCTCGGGTGTGGTGTTTTGTCAGGACCAGAAACTCTCATTCCTTGCAGAACTGTTGCCGAGCGTACTTTCTTGCATAATAATATGCAAAAGAAACGTTGAAATCATGGTTAATATATTGTCCAAGAGGCAGATTTTAGTCACTTTCCAGGGCAGGAATGAAAATCATGAGCTTGAATTGAACTGGTATTCTTCTGTAGTTCCTTCTGTAGCTCCAGTCTCTGAATTCCGGTAGCAATATTGCTTTCTTGATCTATATAATCTTCTCCCTAAACACACTAGAGCTGAAAGAAATAAGGTCTAAGTGCCTGTGTGGTTTCAGGTTAACTTTTGCCAAATGGCATTATTAAAATGGCTGTATCTTGGATTTGTATCGAACAAATCCAGTCATCTTTTCCCAGCGTCAGGGTGGTTTACACAGGGAGATGTACGCGGCTCCTTCTCTTTGAAAAGCAGATTCATTGTGGGCTTTTTAAGCAGAGTTTATCTGGATGAAAGTTCTCAGGGGTGTATGTGCATTTAGTGTCTGAACAATGTTTTTATAATGAATGTCTTTTGCAAGCGGTTGACCATTCAGCCTGAATGAGAGAGCGGGTTATGTTTCGGTCTTGTTTCTCTTGGACTTTTTGACTATTATTGAATTGGAGTTTGGACCTATCTCCTTTCCCAATGGAACAAAACAATGAAACTTTGTGATTTGTGTTTTCAGTAAACGTCTTTCTTAATTAGAAGGAATGAATTGAAATCTGTGAAAATGAAAGCCATACCCATTCCCTGTTACCTCTGCTATATTGGTATAGTATTTTGGAGAAGGACATACTAAAATGTTGGATTAATTCAGACTCCAGAAGGAACAGCCTAAGTATAATTTTCTAAACCTTAGTTGGGCCTGTGGAACAGTTGTTGCAGAATGCCACCTCTCAGGCCCCATGCTAATGTTACTTACCCATGCTGGTGTTCTCGATCCAGACTGATAGTGGAGTAAGTAAAATTAGAAAACCTTCCTCGTGGAAGATAGACATTGATTCCTTGACAGATTCCTTATACTGAGTATGAGCAGAGAATCATAGAAGCACCAGGTTGGAAGAGATCCACCGGATCATCGAGTCCAACCGTTCCTATCAAACACTAAACCGTGTCCTTCAATATCTTGTCCATCTGTCCCCTACACCCCTCCAGGGAAGGTGACTCAACCCTCTCCCTGGGCAGCCTCTGCCAGTGCCCAATGACCCTTTCTGTGAAAAATTTTTTCCTAATGTTCAGCCTAAACCTCCCCTGGCGGAGCAGAGGACCCTCTGGGCTTTTCTTCAAATGCCGCTGACTCAGCCATCAAGAAGATAAGGCAGGAGAAGGCTTACGTTTTCTTAAAAGTCTTCAACTGGGAACATCTGTTTTTAGTACTGAGTCTCTCAGTTTTGACAAAGGAACACCTGGTTCATTTGACAACCTTTCTGTGAGCTCCATCTCAAAATGAGTATCGTGGCGTCCTGCTGTGTCTGATGTCTCTGAGGTTTTCTTTCTCATTAGGATAGATGAATAATCTTGAACTCCACTGTTCCTCAAACATGCAATACATCTCTAGCTGAGAGGCAAAAGGGAGATTCCCATAGACAAAAAGGAGAATGGCTTTAATGAGCATTCTTACGTACATCTTGTAGCAGAGTTTCATGTACTTTTTTCTTCAGGGTGGCAACGTGACTTAAGTATAGTTCAGACCTGTATGTTCAGGACTCTGTTCAGGAAACAGCTGTGTTCATAATTCCTCTAGCTAACTATGCTACTTTTCTTTCATTTCATGTAGCCTAACCCTACCCTGGGATCTGTTGGTCTGTACCCTGCTGCTAAGCAAGCTCCTGAAGTCCCTGGCTGACCTTTGACAAGTGTGGCTCTCTTACCCTCGGAGTCTGGGAAAGCCAGGGGCCGGTAGTTGCTCTTCTCTAACAGCAGCTGTCCTCAAATGTACAGTTTACCAACGTGCCTTAGTATGTGCAAACTGTTCATGAATGAACTCTAAACTATTGCCAAAATATGAGTACATGTTATGAAAATACAACACGTATTTGTATCTGGCATTTATTTTTAATTCTAAGGATGGGGCAGCCCTATCTAGGCAAAACCCTTGTAAAATCCTTAAGCGAAATGGATGCAAAAATAAGAAGCAACCGAGTCCTTTTCCACTTGAGCTATTGGGATAGCTTTGTTAACTGGTAGATGAAGCTACTGGAACCGTGTAGCTTGTCTCTATACTATCTCCACACATCAATGACACTGGTCCTGTCTGCCCAGCGACTGGCATCAAAGGCCAATCAATTCTGCAGGCGAGTGCCTGTGGTGGGCTTATAGCTGCCTCTTCAAATGGCTACTCAAAACAATTACAATTTTAATAAAGTTATATGTCTGTTACACTAGGGTTTTTTTTAATTAAACGTGCTCATCTTAATCTGATACCCGGTTAACAAGTTACCCACAAAAAAACCATTTGAGGCTGAGGGTTTACATTAGCTGCTGTCTTTGTCACATCATTAGTAAGCTTCGAGGGTAACTACCCTGCCAAACAACAAAAAGCCCTAAACCCCTCCATACTTAAAATGATTTTTTATCCTCTTTTTTATGGCTGAGGTTTAAGGCAAAGTAGTAAGGTAAAAAAAGCGATATTAATGGATTGTATCTGTCACTATCAGTGCAGTTCAAATGTGAAGCAGAATTGTAGGGAAAAGAGCTTTCTGTTGTACTTTCTTTGTACAGAAGTAGTACACACAAATTGCCTTTTGTTACTAGCTCGTCCCATTTATTTTCGCGTGAAAAGACCAGGACAGCTGAAATAAGTACCTGGGGGAAGAAAAATCTATCTCCATCGAGGCCCTATGTTATTCCCTACATCCCAGTTATACTCCTCAGCACTGGAAAGCCTTTCCATTTTGAAAAGTTGCTTGAGTTATGCACTCGGCAGCTCCAAACGACAATAATTTTGCTTCTGGCTGACACTTGATATTGCAAATACCGCGTGCTTACGGTGGAGCTCTGGAAGTCACATGTGGAGCGCATTCTTTGGAATCCTCTTTGTTTTATCATTGCAGAACAACCCACAAAGATTTGTATTATTGCACCTGAATAAATAGTGCTCTGCACTTCACCCATTGAGGTCAGTGCACGTGGCTTGCAAGGGGGGCATTTTTTGGTTCTTTCCCTGCTGCTCCTGCTGAATAGCAAGAGCCTCAGCAATCCTGCCATCTGACCCAGTGTCACGAAGTGCGTGTTTTTGGTACTCATCTTGAAAGGCCAGATGCTGGCCACCAGTAGTTTTTTTATGTAGCAATTTTTTCTACCAAACGGGAGTGGCATCTATCCATGGAGTTCATACTTAGAGGTACCGGAGTAGTTGTAGCAGCATAGACATGCCAAATTCTCTAAATATTTTAATATTCTTGTGATGCATAATAACAGGTGTACAGTGTAGTTGCCAGTTTCTGCTTGCTGGCTGAGAGAGTAAATTATTCTCTGCAAAATGAGAATGGTATTTAATTCATATTGTAAGATAGAAATGTCTAACAGCAAGTGCATGAGCTTCAGCTCTTCAGCAGTTATAGTTTGTTTGCTGTCATTTCCATGTGACCACTGCACAGAGGAAAATGGATTCTTTGGAATTTACTTTCAGCTGACTAGAATGGTAAGAACTGTGTTTGCACAGAAATGTTGGCCGTCTCATTCCTGTTCTATTGTCTTGCCTACAAGTGTTTTGTTTTGGGGTTTTTTTAACAGTCTTTTCCCCTCTTCTTGAGTGTAACTGTCTTACCACTTGGGTGAAAAACCCTCCCTGTGTAGTTCTGCTGTGACTGCCCTGCAAACGCACCCTTTAATTTAGAAGTCTGAGCTGACACAAAATCCCCAGATTTCCATGGTCTTGACTGCAGAGCCTTTTGGGGCTTACGTGATTTGACTACTGCTGAGCTGAAGTCTGACTGAGGAGCCAACCTTTCTTTTTTTCTACATTGTTCTCGTGGAGGCCAAACATTTGTACTAGACAGGGTGTATTGCCAAAACATGAAATTGCACCTCCTGCACATTAATATTATGGAAGAAGTCTCAACATTACTGCCTTCGACCGGGTCAAATGCTTGTGCGTAAACAGTAAGAAGTTGTTGCAAACATATTCTCAGACCTTATTCTCTTACTGTCTATAGGTGCAGTCTAGCAGTAGAGGATACGGCAGTTGGAAGGGGAAAGGGAGGCGTCATCCCTCACCTCAGGGTCATGTTAATTGCTCTGAGCCAAAATAATTTCTTGCAATGTCTCTGCAGGACAAAAACATTCTTGGTAATGTTCCTTCGAAGAAGCAGCGTGGTTCTCCTCAGGCACTGGCTGCACACTGCCAAGGGCTTGCAATGGCCTCCCGCATTTAACGAGCCTGTAACTAAGTGACAACATAGATTTGGACTTATTTTTAAATGACTGCATCGAGTTCACCCCAAGAGAACATTAGCTCTGGGCACGCGATGCGGGGTGATCACAGGTCTTATGTGTTAATACTTTCCTTTAGTGCCCATGCAATTTCCTGGTTCTGCCTCACGCTCACGATGTGTTTTTTGGTATTTATTTATTTATTTATTTATTTAAGACTTGTTGACTATCAAAAGGGTAATAGGCATAAGTAAAGTCCCAGAGGATTTCCTGGTCAGTGAGTAAAGAGCAGAAAACTCATTAACGTGGAAAAAAATGTTTGCCAGACCTCAGAATTCTGGCAAATGGATTTCTGTGACCTGGCAGATGAGTGATTTATCTTCCTGCATCAATTGTCAAGGGCAATGCTCGGTACGTGCAGCGCCATTGTGTTTTCTGTTTTCACGGATGTGGAACCTCTTGAGGAGAGGGCTGTAGTTTCCAAATCTGGACTAGCAATTGAGACTGGTGATACACAATGAAGACCTTTTTAAGTACCAGATCAAACTGTTACACTGCAAGGTACAGGAGACTGTTTCCACATGGTGGGAAAGGTTTTGAATTCCTGAGCTGAGGAACTTCAGCTCTCACTGAAGTTTACTGCAGCTTTTGCTGGAAGGAAGGAGTCAGTTTTGTCCCGTGTTTCTTTCTGAGTATTATCTTTCAAGCTTGTTTCTTCCCAAAATGTTTTAGGTTCTCTCCTTTTTCCACACGTGGGAGTCGAATTGATCCTCAGGGACAGCAAACTTTTCCCAATCTCTTTTAACGGACAGTTCTTTTAAGCTGCCACGTAGATGAAAATTGCACATTACCTGACTGTTAGCACAGGGAAACCTGCTAGCACGAGCAGGGTTTCCCGTTTGGCCTGTGCCTTCGCTATTGGCGATGGATGTAGCGATTGGGCAGAGCTGCTGTCCGGCTCGATGTTACTGACAGTTCTGAGACCTATTTCCAGTCAGGATAACTGCATGTGGCATTTGGAATTCAGGTTGCATACATGCTTCTCTCGGCCACATATCAGGAAATGAGGTTAAAACCTGCAGATATATTTAAAAGTGGAAGCTGTTGCCCAGAAGTTACGCTGATCTGTATTTTCTGAGGGTGTGGTGTCTTGTTACCTGCCAAGATTTGGTTTCAGATTCCATTTCTTTTAGCCTGAAGACATTGCTGTCTTAAGCGTTTGAACAATGTGAACTGAGGGTGGCAGTTGCTTGGTCAAAAGTGCTGTTTATGCAGTTTTCTGCAATTCTTTCTCCAGAGGCCGAGTTCAGGATTTTTCTCTTGTGTACTCTGCGATATTTATATTTGGGGAAGGATTTGGTGTCTTTGTACTTAGTTTCTGAGGGCTCTTTCAGGCTTCCCAAATAATCCCTTTTATGTGCAGCATTTCAGAATGACTATGTTGGGAGCTGGAGTGGGAACTGCAGCCAGCGCTTTAAACAGTCTTAATAAGACACTTGTGAAATAGATGTTGTCAGCATTGTTGTCCCCAACAGGTGGGTGGCATTGAGATAAGTGATATGACTTCTCTGACGCTAAAGGACAATCTGTTGTCTTGGCTTCTAACCTGCGCGTGTCCTGGAAGGAACACAGAAATCCACTCCTGCAGGTGAGAACAGACCGATAGTATTGCTAGAACATCCAAAGAAATGCTTGTAGGAAACTTGGCTGATCCATCTTGGAGGTCAAGGAAGTCTGACAGAAGGGTTAATTGCTTCAAATATCCTGCAAACGTAGGTAGGGACTTTGTACTCGGATTTGGTATTTCTTTAACAAAACAAGGGATTTCGCGTTTAATAACTAGGGATAATGCTTCTGTTTACATAGCATCACATTTCATCAAAAGCTAAATTCTTTAAAATAAAAAAGAAAAACCTACAGGTTTAAAGGTGTTTTTGCCAGAATTCCTGGCTAAGGTGGAGTAAGAAAGGAGATTAGTTTCCCAGCGAGACACCTGCTGTCAGCTGTACTTTAAGAAGGGTACATTAAGGAGCAAGCTGGGCTCCCAAGGAAAAGGGGACAGGACGAGAGGGAATGGCCTCAAGCTCTGCCAGGGGAGGTTCAGGCTGGACATCAGTAAAAAATTTTTCATGGAAAGTGTAATTGGACCCTGGAACAGGCTGCCCAGGGAGGTGGTTGAGTCACCATCCCCGGAGGTATTTAAAAGACAGGTGGACGAGGTGCTGAGGGACATGGTTTAGTGGTTGATAGGAATGGTTGGACTTGATGAACCTGGAGGTCTTTTCCAACCTAGTGATTCTGTGATTCTTTTAGGAACCCAGAGAGGTGGCAAGGTTTTCCCAAGAGTCTGAAATATTCTCCGTCTGCAGGGCAGGGCTAGTTTGCAGCTGCAGTGAGGATAAACCATGCTCTGAGCCAGTGTGAGGTCAATCGCTCTGCTGTCTGATCCGTACCTCTCTCGTAGCCCTTGGGATTTCTCATCTAGCAGGTTATCACTTCGTATCATGTCTGGTGTGAAGGGAAAGGGAAAAAGGCTTATCTTGCACTAGCAACAGTTAGTTCCCCTGGAAGTGGGAGGAGCATGTAATCCAGAGCCCCGGGCATTGCATGGTGTTTTGCTGAGCTCCCCTTTCCTCTGTTCATCCCCTTTTGACAACACACAGACCCACAGGTACTGTGTTGTTGTTGCACCTCAGCGAGAACATTCGGGGCTGTATAGTAAGCAGCCTTATGTCAGATAACGTGAAGTTTACTGAAAGGGATGACGTGCCAGACTTTGCATCATCCCTGAACAGTTCTTGCATATTTTTCTCATTATAGCCCAAAGGAGAGGGAAGAAAACTTGCTATAGAGCTGCTAATGTGTCTGTGTACTTTGAGGAAACTTTGCTTGGATGTGAATTTAGGTGTGGTTCGCCAACTAGACTTGTTGCCTATAGTGTGCCCATCGAATATGCGGCCTGCTTCTGCTGGCTGCCTATCTTGACACTTCAGTTAGCTTTAAAAAGTTTAAGTAGCAAGATGGAAGCTTATGGTTTACCTTCAATTACCAAAAGGTTGCTTGTTGAATTCCTTTCTCACAAAGAAGTTTATAAACTGCAGCTGAGTGAAACAGGTGCTACCAGACTACAATGTTTGCTGTTGGAAAGCCACAACTTACACAATCATGCATGATATGTGAACCCATACCAAAAAACCCCCAAACAAAACCACAGAAAAAAAAGCAGTATAAAATACACAGATTGTGTTCCAGTCCACAATCTCAAATCAAATGAAACTCTGTTTTGTGAGTAATTATCTCTAGTGAGTTTGCAGCTGTGAAGCCTGCTGTGGTTTTGAACATCTGGCAGCTCCACAGCCTGCAGAGTGACAACAGGAAGAGCAGAGAGGCGCGAGGCAGGTGGTGAGGCTGGTAGGGCAGAAGGGCACGTGTTAGAGCTTGAGATGTAAAAGTTCATATTTGGCCTTCCTGTTTGGCCACAGGATTTGTTTGTTATCTTGAGTGAATCACTTAAAGGTGTTAATAAATCACAGAATTACAGAAAGGTCAGGGCCTCTGGAGATCATCCAATCCAACCCACCTGCTAAAGAAGATTCACTCGAGAGCAGATTGCACAGGAGGGCGTCCAGGCGGGGTTTGAATATCTTCAGAGAAGGAGGTTACACAGCCTCTCTGGGCAGCCTTTTAAGGCTTTAAAGCTGGGTTGCTTCCATGTTTGAGTAAATTCCCCTATATGATTTCCCATACGTATCAGGAGTGGGGAGCGCCTCTGCTGAGACCTGTGGTCACCAGAGCAGCTTGCGGGGATGAGGCAGGGCAGAGGTTTGGGTCCGAAGGTCTGGTGTGAAGCCAAGCAAAATGCAAGTAGAACACAGCCTAGGCCAAGGTGTGGCCTGAGCTTCAGGGTCTTAGGGCAGAGAGTGCGCAGAGGAGGACCAGGCATTTCTGTTCAGGGTGATGAAGGTCTGGGAGCACACTGACACTGGGCTCCTGGCTCACAAAGGTTTCTGTGTTCTGTCATTTGTCTGTTTTAATGTCTATGTGGTTTCTACTAACTTACTTTTGGTCAGAGTTTGGTGTAGATTTCTTTATTTTGAACTTTATTGATGCTTAGTCTCCCAACAGGTGAGCGGATTCAGTGGCAAGAATGTAATAAAAGTAAACCCCATTCCTCATTCTCAGGAAGGGATGCAAAGGAAGGAGCTTCCGAAGCAGGAGCATGTTACTATGGGTACGTAGGCAGGAGGGAGAAACTGTGGTTGAGATGGGCCACTGGTACTGGTCCAAGCACTTGGCTGCTTCAGTCTGTGTTACAGAGCCTTGAAAACTGATGATCTTATGTCATTACTGAAAGACGTGATTTTTATGGGAGTAAATGTAGAATTTGCCTTTTTATCGAGCAGCATGAGACCTTAGGTTCTGAGAGCTAGTTTCTGTTGGCACCATGTGCTGGGAAAGCCGTGCAGGAGCTGGGTGCAGACCGAGTGCTGGCCCAGTCAAAATACGTGCCTTTATTTTGACCAAGTAGTGGTGTAGCTGTATTTTTATGTCTGAGCTGCCAGTTGACAAAAAGGCTGCAAACCCGTGACCTTCAAGGAGATGTCCTGAAGGGAGCCAGGGCAGAGAGGGAGCGAGAGGCCAGGTCTGACAATAGGTGACATGATGTGCTTTGAAAATAGTCTTTTAGCATCAGCACTGCTGAGCGAAGAGAGAGTTCTGTCCAAATCTATATGGGACATGTTTTGTTAGCAGACTTTGTTTGAGACATCTGCTGGTGTCGATTTAAATGCACGTCTAGGGAAAACTTGCCAGAAAGTATTGCTTTCCAAAAGCATCAAGGGAAGTACAGAAAACGAGGATAATTGTGTCATGTTCTCTCCTAGAACCAAGGACAAGCAAAAAGTGTCTGCTGTTGCTGAAATTGGATGTGTATATTATGAAAAGCAGTCATTTATTCAGATTGAAGTTGCCTCCCCAATCAACACTTCTAGAACTTTAGCTTGCAAAATTGATTTAGCTTGAAAATTGCTACACTTAAAGTGAATTATATGTCTTGAAATGTCAGTGTTATTTTAGAGTTAGAGACTATTAATGACAATAACTCAACTTCCAGACGCTTGCTTTGATCTAATATTACTTTGTCTCCCCTTATCTGAAGACAAGGGCTTGTTATTCTCAATTCAGGTACTTAGAAGGTTGCAACTCTGCTGTATATTTTAAGAACTTAATTGATGACACTTCGTAATTTGCTTCTTGTGTATCTGTGGGCTTCAGCTCTGTTGTCGCTGACTGCAGCAATTCAGGCATTCATCTCGATCCTATTGATGTCAATTGAAGTTTGGATTTTTGTGTTGACCTTTTCTCTACCAGTTTAGCGTTTGTCCGAGCTCTCGTGGCTGAGCGTGGAGCTTTACTGGAAACCCACCCAGGGCCATGACCACTTGGATCGGGGTATTTGTGGCTCCTAGAAAGATCCAGCTTCAGATGATTTATATGCCCGAGACAGCGTGCTCAGCACGTCACTACGCTGGGATCCCGCTCCCTGTGCTAAGCGTTAATTTAGAAAGCATCAGATGTTTAGTGATGATGTAAACTAATTGAAACAATCCCAGGCAGAATACTTCGATAGCTTGCTACACCCTTTTAGAGCCAGCTGTGACATTTGCTTCTTCTTAAGGAGATTTTGTATCTTGAGCATTCCTCAGCTTCCAATTCTGTGCTTGCAGGGGAGGAACTATATAGTTGGAGATGTGATTTACCAAGAATTTAGAACAGTCTGACATCCCTAAAGACTTCTTACTTTTTTTTCAAAATTCCTATTTGCAAGTGCACAAAATACCTTTCCAGATGTTTTTCTTCCCTTTAAGTGTAATTTTTAATTGAAAAAATATTTTCATCTACCACAAATAATTGGCGTACATGAGTTATATGCCTAAAATGCTCTGCGTAAGGTCAAGATGTAGGTTTATTTCTTCCTGGCCCAGCATATCGCCTTATGTGCGGCAATGAGACAGGACAAAGATAGATTGTCAGAGATTTTTGCAATTTTTCCCTCTGTTTTTATCTGACGGTTGAACTGCAGGTGGGAATTTCAGCAAGCAGACGTCAGTCAGACTGCAGGTTTTTATTAGGGAGATGGACAAGTACTCTGTTTTACATCTGCAATTAGTTTTCTATGTGCAAAATTGCACCTTGCAGGCGACAAATCTTCTCTGATCGACTATGCTGCTAGATTTAAGAGTTTAACAACAAGCTCCATGAAAGGTTGCTGGGGTCCTGTTGGAAATCGTGCTCATTTGGAGCTCTTAATATATTTTACCTCCTCTCTCTGCTGAGAGCTATTGTGGAGTAAGTGTTGCTTTGTGCTGTGATATGTTTTTTTGGAGGGTGATCTCCTCTGCCTTCGCTCTGGTTGATAAATTAAAAGGTTTTCCTGGCACTTTATTTACTTATAGTATAATTTATGGCTGAGGCAGCGTGGCCCTCACTTTTGCTTGCTTTTCCCCCAGTTTCGCCCTGTTTGTTTGCTGACTTTTGTGATGAAAAATCTCAGTCCCTCGCCTCACCCCATGGGAAGTTCCTGCGAATCGCTCTTAACTTAGAAAAATGGAACGCTCAAATATTTTGTTCAGTTAATATTTTGATGAGGGCTTGAATAACTTGCAGTTTCAAAATGATTTCCAAAAATGCCTGCCTGCCTGTCTGCTGCTCCTTTTTGGAAATGTCCCCTTGACTCAGGAGCTGACAGTGATTCCCTCTCTGTTGAAGGTGCCAAAGCGGAGGAAATGCAGTCCAGCAGAAATAGGACTTAGAAAGCTATTTGAGGAGAGAGGGGGTCATCTCAGAAGGGGGCTGTGTGGTCTGCCTCTACTATTTCCTTATCTTGTGTGTTTCCAGACTTTTGGCTGTCACAGAATTATTGCTTTGTGAGCACGACTGAATTTTACGTCTCCTCTGGAGAAATTGTTGGATGCTCAGAAACAGACTAAATTGAAAGTTAGTGCCTTAACTCTAAGTTACTGGATTGTGTAACGTCACAAAATTGTGGAAACACGGGACTGATTGATGCTTTTGACAGAATGCTATTGTGTTTGAGTGGCACAGTGCAGAACCACTGAAATAACGACCTTGAGCGCTGCAACCCAGGAACAAGGTACAGTTTTGTCCACTGTAACACAGCTTCCTTGCACACTGTTGCCAGCCTCGGTAGATACATCGCCTCTGGAGAAGAACAGAGCGTTTCACACTTGCTGCATGCAGAGCGGTAGATTTATAGTGAGGCACCTGTGCTTACTGGGGAGGATTTCTTCACCCCGCAGCTTCAGCCAAAAGTCTGCATGTGGAAGCGCATTCTTTCATACATTACGTTTTGGAGCGAGCATGTAGCAGACTAAGCACATGCTCTGAGGCACCAGATGTGGAGATCTAGTACCTACTGTGCTTCAGCAGACAATTAGTCATGAGATTTTTGCTTCTGAAATTAACAGCTTTATGAATTATACAAAAGGAAATGTTTGGGGTTGACAGCAGATTCTTTAAAATGGAGTGTAATCAAAACCATCATTAGAAATATGCCTGGAGTTCACCATTCCAGAGGTCTGACTCTCATCAAGTTTTGAAATGCAATTAGCAAGAGCATACGTTTCCCAAGATTCATAATTTTCCAGGTATTGCTCTGTCTTACTCAATAAATCTCAGTTTCTCCTCCTCAGAAATGATTATGATTCTTGGGCACCAAAATTTGAAGATGTTTTGAAGATGTCCCAATCAGCCAAGATTAGGACACGAGCGTTTTAAACTTTGTCCTATAGATATGGCATCCTTGAAACGTGACTATACGAACTGGTGAGACAGTCCAGTATGAAGAAGCACAAATTACTGCCTGTTAATGAACAACTTCATTTCAACGCTGACTATTAAGACAAAAACTCAATCAATCTCGATCTCTTCAGAGAAATCTGTGCATTGCTGCTGGAAACTGAACATAATAGAGGTATTGTTTACCTCTGATTTTAGTCATCCCTGGTTTTAGCTTTACGGCAATGAGAATTTTTTTTTGTGGAAAGAAAAAGAGCTTTTTTAAAGCTTAAGTAAGGGTGACCCAGATCACTTTGTTAGTAAACCTTAGGGGTTTTTTTTTCCTTTTTTTTTTGTTCTCTGTGCTTACTTTCCACTAGGGAATATCACAGGATCCTACCCTACATGCTTTTGATGCTGTCGTTAAGTCGGTCTCTTACAGCGCTCTTCAATTGCAAATATGTACTGCAGGTGCTACCCATATCTGGGACTTGGAGAGCTTTCCTCAAGCTTTAATTTTCCTTGAAGACTGGGTAGACGTCCTTGAAGTAGAGGCATTGGCACCATTTTGAGGAACATGTGAAAATGACTTCTAAATCATCTTCTAGAGCGTTCCTTCCCTTCTCCCTGTTTATGTATGTTTACTCGCAACATTTATCAAGTAATGTTTTATTTACTTGCCTTTAATTTTCACTACTGGGGTGTTATTGACACCGAAGGCCAGTGCAGACCGGACCTCCTGCAGTCCTTGTCACTGAGGTCCAGTTACTTTTGGCAAGAACAGAGTGAATCGGTGCTAAGCGCTTCTGGAAACTTCATCTTTGAACCAGGTGCTTTTGCTGGGTCTGCTTTGGCCTTTGCCTTTGGAGCTCGTGCCGGTGACCGGTGGCAGACAGTCAGCTTACTGGAAACTATACGTTGTGGTTTTCTGCACGAAACTGGGCTGTATTATAGGTAATGTGTTTTACAGCATTGGCAGTAATAATACGATTAATCGGTCTCAACATGAAAAATGCCTTCCTTTACGTAAAACAACCTGTATTGATGTTAACAGTAAAATATTCATTCCAGCCTGCTGAATGGTTTTCTAGCTTTTTAATGGCATACTATATTTACCTTATATTGGCCTAATTTTGACTTTACAACCTGCTAGCCTTTCCTCATGACTGTTTGGTCTTTAAAGAGATGCACCCATTTTTATATCTGTGGAAAAGTACCTGAATTGCTTTCCTCATGAAAACCAATGTTTGTTGTAGCCCCGTGTTTAATGATTAAACTCTGTTTACTGTGCAGTACTTTAAGTAATATTTAATAGATCTGGTTGTTAAAACCCATGTCACACAGAGAAATGCAGTTAAGGCAACTGATGAAATGAATCGTGACTAATATAAATTCTTAACAATGTAAACAAGAAAAATATAAACATAATCTGAATGTTCACTGGCACTTGAATACGATCAGGGGCATAAAGACATGAGTAGAAGACTTATATGATGGTGGCGTATAAAAATGGCTTTCAAACTCCACTTATCACAGTTCAGTAACCTGTGTATCGTTCAAAAACTCGAAGATTTGAAGGGTTTTTCTGACCTGAAATGTTCGGTACTACCTCTTCCAGATGCCAGCTCCTTTCATCTGCTGTACCTCATTCTCCTGTTCTTTGCGCAGCTGCTGTGATAATGCAAAAAAAGAAACAGCAATAAGTAATTATGTTACATTCATTTTTAAGTTTGTATGCCTGGTAATTGTCAAGACATGAGTAAGCATAAGTTTTTGTCTTCTCCACGTAGTGGGTTTTGCTTTAGTTAGTTAGTTTGTTTTTTTAAAGCTGTCAGCCATATTTTTGTATGTGAGCCAGCATCCTTTTTGGTGATGTGTGTTCTAGTGCCATTGGCAACATCTGAATTATTTAGCTTCATTATTACAGTTTTGAATCTCCTATTTGCAGGCATCTTGCGGTATTTATTGTAAAGAGCCTCTACGTCATGTTTCCTTCTTGTAATATACTCATTAAAAGCACTTTGATTATCCACGAATGTCCATGTATGAGCCCATTAGAGCCCCATATGCGTGTTGATGTGTGGTACGCAGACATTCGCAGCGGGAGGTTGTGAAGGAGGCTCATAGGACTGGAAAAGAGCCAGAAAAGGCAGAAGTATTGAAGGAAATTATTCCATTTCAGGATTTTTCCGTATAAGTTTTCATTCTGCTTCGGAAAACTGCGATAGGCACTCAGAGGGCTTGGTCAGGGAACGAGACACCTCGGCTGTACTGTTATGTACGCCCGTAAGAGATGTGTCCACCTGCCATTTATTCAGGTGGACTGAATTCAAATGGGGTCTCCTGCTATTTATTCCCTCGGAGGAACAAACCGAGCGGGTCTTCCTCACGCATTCAGGTAGATGAGGACTGTCAGGCCTATTGCTGGCAGTTAAACAATTAGCAGTTAAATGGCAGTATCCAGAGCTGAAACGGTTGCACTTGGTCCCTATGATGTTTTGTTGATGTTTTAAACGGGCTTAGTATTCCATTTGTCACGAGTGGCTTTATTTGTGCAGCTGCGTTATCATTATCATTCTTGATAAGGAAAGTTTTCGATTCAGTTTGGTTTGTGGCGTTTTTCGTTGTTTTATTTTTGCAGTTCTTCAAGTTTAAATCCTTGCTGGAAAATGCATGAGTATAAAAATTTTGGAAGGGAAGATGGGAAAGGTGTTGTAGGTGGTAAGACTCAAAAGACAAAATCTCCGTTTCTCCACACCTCGGACACAGCCTGGGTAGTCTCCTCTGCCTCTGAGCATCCCTGTGTTTCCTGTAAAACATCGCCAGCCTCACACCTTTGTCTTGCAAACATTGTATAAAAGGGAGATTATGACATGCCTGGGTAGTAAAAAGGGAGATAAGGACTATCTTAGGTAAATAATCAGGATTGCATGTGAAAGAGACTTTGAGACTCTTGAATTCTCTGCAGTCGATCGGGAGGGGGGAAAAAAAGGTTATTATAATTGTTGTTATTCAGTACCTTCTCGGTGTTTCCCTGGTGTTTTTTACCTCTGTTTATCAACTTTTAGGTAGTACCGTGCCTCTGCAGACAGTGCTTGTTAAGGTGAGGACTAGTGGTCGCTTACAGCTGAGGAGCAAGGTGGGCGATGCTGCGGTAAACGAGGCGGGGTGTCACCAGCCAGGAGGACCTGGATCAGCTTTGGGCTGGTTATCTTCTCGTCCTTCCCCAGACGGTGTTTCTGCCTGAGCTCACTGCTTTGATCAGTGAGATGTGAAGGTCCCCGCACAGTCAGTGTGAGGAAGCTGGCTTCCTCCGATTTATAGTCTCCATCTGCCCAGACGCTGGTCCTTGCCACCCAGAGTTATACACTGGGTTGGGATCCAGCTCTGGTCTATCGCTCGTGACAGAGGCTCGCTAAGTGGACACAAGCCTTCCTGCTGGAAAGGTGGCAAAGCAGACACTTTTTTATCACATTCTTATCATCTGCATAAGTTGCATGTTATAAATACCGTATTCTATTCTGTAATAGCAAACAAGCAAGTGCTTGCAGATAAGTGTTTATGGTCTTGTGTTGTAGCAACTGATTTACCTACTATAATGATAGCTCAGAAGGACTTTGCGTCCCATAAAGTTTATGGTTTGATATGAATGTTTGTATTAGTCATGGCACTTCAAAATCCTCAAAAAGCATTTCTGGGAGGATTTGTCTGGTTTCTTTTCCATATCGTTCTTGGGGGTTTTGTATGAAGGTTTCTTTGTGGAGAAATTGCTTTAATTGGAAGCTGTATCCTCACAAAAACCTGATCTTTGTGAAGCACTTAGCGATGCTTCTCAAAGAGAGGAGTGTGCACAGGGTGGGGTAGGTGGCTGGGCGGTGTCGAGAGGAAAGTTTGTTTCTCCACCGCCACTGTGATCTCATGCAGAGCTCAGCACAAAACTTGACTTCCTTGGGTCTCGTGGATATTTAATTAAAATCTGAACGATTGCACCAGAGAATGTATGCTGTTCATTGTATGCGGCTGAGCAGGATATAGCGAAGCCCGTCGAGGCTGTAGAAGAGAAGCACTAGACCGTGCGCTACTATAATCTCGGTCATTTCTTACCGATAGGTAAAGTACAAGGGTAGGTAATGACCTGCAGGGGCTGTGTTACAGTTGTCTGATCACTAGCGAGATGGCTTTTGATAATATAACAAAGGACTGTTTTGTGTAAAGGATCGAGCTATTCGATGAAGTGGTGAAATATTTACTTAGCTGCGAGCTGCGGATTTCCTTGTAAGTTATTGAGTCCTTCCTATGAAAGATCATGGCTTGTCTCGAACAGTGTAGCAGATAATAGCTTGTAATAACCTAATAGGACAGTAAGAGAGTTGTTCTTTGTAACATCACACAGAGAAAAGCATTTAACCTTGCTTTTGCCGTCCCTTTGAGTGACAGAAGCATCGATGGGTGGATGATTATTGTACAAATGCCATCTAGGATGGAGCGCAGCTCATCTCAGATGGCTGAACTCCATCTGAGGTGTGATATGGCACACGTTTTCACAGTGATTTGCTTAGAGAATGTGAGAAGAACTCGATTATGTTAAACGCCTTTTCAAATCTATCCGCATAAGATTGCCGTAACTGGGATCAACTTCTGCAGGACTAAGTTTGACACTGTTCTTTAACTCTTTAGCATTAAATTTTTGAATCCAGAGAGCCGATTATCTTCTTAGAAAGGAAGTAGATTTTTTGAATCTGCCAGCTGTACGAGTAAGAGCTGAGTCGACAGTAAATGTTAGTATTGCTCTTGGAGCCTTTTTCTTTGGTTCGCTTGCGCTGACGTGGGAGCAAGACGTCGGGGCTGTGCGTTTAGTGGTTTTGGAGGAACCACGGATGATGCTGCACTTGCAAACATCTGTGTGTTCTTCGAGATTGTGAAAAGGAGGCAGTTAGTCTGCCAGGTGTTGCTCTTGAATGATACCAAAGTAAGGGAGAAGTTAATTAGTAACGTCAGGGTCGGTAACCACGTGCTGTGGTGGAATGGGGAGAAGCAGCAACCTGTGCTGTGGCCTTCGAAGTCTCATTCATCTCTTTGCTGCTGAGCTGAAGTGGAAGTACGTGTTGTCCATCTCCATCTTTCAGATGAGAAATTAGTTCTTAACCGTTTCTCTTGTTCTTCAAGTTCGTGAGCTGTCCTTTCTGTAGGAAGGGGTACTGAAATTGCTGAATGTTTTTTGAGTAGCGTCTCAGGATTTTGAGGCGATGGCTTGGATTTTTGTGAAACAGATGTTTCGCAAACCAGTGAACGGGCACAGATCCTCTTGCTTCCTAGAGACGTGTTTGAGATTCCAAAAACTTTGACAACCTCTGGCTATAAGAGTCACAGTAATTTCTCAAGGGTGCTTTCTTGGGTTGTCTTGAGCTAAGTTAAGGTACGTCGCTTTTTCTTTGACAGAAATTTGCTTCCAGCAAAGGGAAAAATAAACATAGGAGATGTTAATTTCTGTAGAGATCTGATGAATTTTTTTTGTGTAGCATCTTAGGTAAGGACTTAATTCCTGGCGCAGGGGAAAAGTATTTTCCTAGAGAACTTTGTCATATTGTGGGCAAAGTAGGATGTGAGACAGTGTGGACAGGGCAAAGTAATTCCAGCTTGTGGAAGTAACGGTCTCATGCTTTTACATTAACAACATGAGACTTTTTGTGGTGATAGTTCTCTGAAGAGCTGCCCGTTATCTGAGTTGAAGACAGGTAGCCTGAATTTCCACTGATGTCCTCTCGGGCCCTGGCTGTCTTAAGGTGCTTTCTCCGAGTTAAGCTGTGCTCCAGAATGGATGTACCCAGCTCATTCAGAGCTCGGGTGGACAGAGCACGCTGCCTACCCTCTGAACTTGCCCTTTGTATTGTTCAGCTTCATTTAGTCACTCGCAGAACGTGCAGCTGCATGTTAATGTTATCGGCGTCACCAGTCCAACTGCATTAACGCTGAGCATTGGTTCAGTTACTGGGATTTGTAAGCTACGGATCAGTTGGATTCTACCTGTGGCTCTGTGCGCTTGGTATCCAGCCACAATTAGTAGGAGTCAGAAAGGGAACACCTGTCCCGTAAGATTAAAAAAGTCTAATAAACAATTAATTATGTCCTTTATTTTCTACATTTTGTGGGTTTGGAACTGTTAAGCCTAATGCATCTGACTTGCTGCTTTGCCTGTGATTGGTTTGGCCCTATTAAGTAGCTGAGGCTCGTCTGTGAATGACATTGGCACAGGGTTGCGGTTTCATCGCTCAGCAAGCTGAGAGGTGCTAGCACAGTATCGGTAGGTTAGAGAAAACGCCAGGGGATGTCTAAACAATAACTCTGCTACAGCTGATTCTTCAGATAGCCCGATGATAGCTGCCTTTGGTGTGCTGACAGTGCAGGGTTACGTACCGGCTATGTAAGAAATGCTAAACATTGATTGAGCCAGCAAAATGCAGCTTTAATCGTGCTAGTGATATAAAAAAGTGAACTGTCGACACTGCCATTTGAAAACCAAAGCCTTAGGCATGCCAGGATGACAGTGTTTGTCAAGTCTGGCTTATCCTAAACGTCGTGCTTTGTGAAAACAATCATTAGCGTTCTGTACCTACGAACAGGAGATGCACAAATAACCCATGAAGTTTCATGACATCTCAGCAAAGCCATTTATATGCATGAACCCCAGTTTCATTATAGTCTTCATCATCAGTGCCTCAGGGACTCTATGTGCTTTACAGTTGTGAGGTAGAAAGCCTTGCACTGTACATATACAGAATATAATTTGATTCTTAATGAAGATTTTGGTACTAAGCATTTTATTTCCTATGATGATCCTCTGCTGCCACTTCGTTCTCACTTATGCTTCTGTTTTCTTCCTCTTTAAAGAGGAAAAAAAAGAAGGTGACTTAGTGTTAGTTTTATCCTTCCATTGTATTTAAAACAAAAAAATGTGGTGCCTTCTTATGTCCTTCAGTCTAATTTCATTGTGCCAAAGCACCAATATACGTTCCATCAACTCATTCAAAAATGCACTTGCTCCCCTTCTCATTTGCAGGCGAGTTGCGCTGCAATTCCATGTGTCAAATGAGCACTCGCTGCCCTTCTGAGAAATGCTAAACCTGCATTGCCTGTATGTCAAAGGTTTGCATATGCCACCGGCCACGTTCTCATTTTACGTGTCCTCTGAAAAAACTGTGTATAGTATAGGAATACATCGTCTGCCATCTACCCCCTCCCCTTCCCCCTTTACAGCTATGCTTTCTCAAACACTAACAAACTGTAATGTTGAGACCAGGGACTTAAAAGTAAATGAATGTATTGATAATCATCACATAGGTCTTAAAAAAGGCTATTACCTTCAAACTCTGTAAGAAATACCCCTGCAGCGGCAGAATAACACCTTGCCAGGAAGTCTGCGTTTTAGATGGGTCTTGTGGGATGCGCTTGCTTTTCACGCCGATGTTGAAATCCTACTTCAAGTTATTCTGGAAATTGGTTTCGTGGGGCGCGTTCTTTCTGATTTCATGTAAAACATTTACTGCATTGACTTTATCTTTAGGGGCCAGGGGTGAGGGAGAAGGGTTATATTATTGTCCCAATGTTTTACTTTGTGTCATATTAATTAAATGTTTTGCCAAAGAAGAAAAATGCAGTAGTTGAGTATAACGAGAATGTAGAAAAGTAACAAAGAAATGCACTGGAGGGAGGGGCTGAGGAGAGGAGTAGAAGACTTTTAAACGCTTGCAAAAGGGCTGTTATTGAAGTTATTAATTTCAGCCTTTCACCGTACAGGGTGATAAACTAATAACTTAAAATGCTAGTTGATCTGGATGGGAAGTGGAAAGCTGCTGTAATTCAATTAATCACAGAGTACGGGATGCTTCTTTGTCAGTGCGAAAGCAACTCTGACACATGCTCAGCTGTTACTCTTTCACAATGAGGGGCACAATTGTCCCTCTCGGTCTCCTGCCAGCAAAAACATCCGCTCGGTTCATTTTACCACCAAATATTTTTACACTTCAGCACTAGTAACGGACATGTGCAGTTCTACCACCTCTTGCGTTGTATCAGAGACCAAAGTTGAGCTCGCCACTGTCCTGAACAGTGCATACGATCGGCAACAGTGATTCCTGCTGATATGGAAGGGTTCCTCCTCTGGTGTGGATTTTAGCCTATGAAATTAAGAATGAGCAGAGGGACAAGAATATTAAAATGAGCCATCATAATCATACATGGTTGACATTCTATGCTGACTTCTCCTAAAGAAGTCTGGAAGTACTTTTTTCTAGTTAGCTGCTGTTAGGCATGTCCACGCACACACACGTGCAGAGCTTGGGATGTGGCAGAGGTGCGGGGTTGGCTCATGCGCACGATGCGTTTTCCCTGGGTTGAAATTCTGTCATGTTTTGTGACTTGCAGGGAAACAAAGCAGATTCGTATTTGGTTTGTAACAGAGTTTTGTCCTCTGACATGTAAAAATATGTAACTGTTTATGCAATCAACAGAAGAGAAGGAGGTAGTCGTGCCTTTTGTAGAGCACATAGGGATAAATCCCTTAGGTAGCACTCGAGATCTTCCGATACTATACCTGCAGTGCCTTCACGTGCAGTTCCTACTTCTCCGTGTGCCGCAGGGCTAGCGGCTGAGATAGCGTAGTTGACTAGTATTACATGACCAGTGAGGTGCTTGTTGTACTGTGCTTCAGCCTGGTGCTGTCTTGACATGGGCGGGTATATTGTTCACCTAAAAGGTTGGTATGGTGGCAAGTTCCTGTTTGGAAGGACCTACCTTTAAGGCTTCATCTGAACTCTCTTTAAGAACATGCTGTACATTTAAGTACTGACATAGGTTTGTTTTCAACACTGCAAAAGGCTTATACAGCTGACCTTTGCAATGTTTATGTTTGACGTCAGTGGGAACATTGCCTGAATGTAGGATTTGAACTGCTGTGCTGTTTTCTGCTCTGAGCACCAGTGAGAAGTTACACACACACCCGCTAGACCTCCATGGTCTCTCACGGGACCGATGCCTTGGCTGTGGTACTGCCATTGCAGCAACATTTCATAAACTCGGCTGCAAAACACAGAGTTCCCCGTGTGTTTTTGTGACGGTGCTGTGTTTTAGATAAAGGCGTTTCTTCCTGATGTGGGATGAGCACGTGATTGTTGGGGCAACATGGCAGGCTGGGTTTCTGTTTAGGGTTGGGAGCTTGTGTCTTGTTTCTTATTTGGCTTATTGTGGCAGTCCTTTGAGGGCCAGAGCTCTAGAGACCTGTATGTTGTGAAAACATGGGTTTGTGTGGCCAGGAGGAAGAAACTGTGCTAAAACCAAACAGAGCTGTTGACACACTTGGCTGGATTAACTAGGTGATAGGCTTACTTATAAAAACAAGCAGGATAGAAATGTCTGAGGGATTCATGAGGGGAGAGGAGCCAAGTGAAAGAGGAAGGATGTTGAGGCCAAGGCTAGAATGCATAGGTAATTCCGGGTAAATGCCTGAAGAGTGAATGAAACCTTCTTTTACGGCATTGTCTTGTGGTGCTCTGGAAATTGCTGACCTGCTCTGCTATTGATGACTCCACACCATAATCTTGGGTAGTACTGAAAAGAGCAGTTACCATTTACCGAGGTAACATTTCCTAGAAATTCACATGTTCCTTCTGAATGTATTGGTCTGGTCATTTTCTCTTAATGTTTTTACAAGCTAGGAAATTGAGTTCCCTCTCTGGTATTTTGCGTCAGGTATGACAGGCTCGTTAAAAGGATTAGGAATGTTAATATTCTCTTCTCCTAATCTGTGAAACGAGACATGAATAAGATGTCTCAGGTGAGTTTTTACTGCAGTGATTTTGACATAATGAAGTTAAGGAATAAGAAGTTCTCAGCTTCTCTTGTCACAGAACAAAGGTATCTGTGGTACCTTGTTTCTGGACAAATGGGAGGCATTCCAGGATATGCGAAATTTGGATGCAGGATGTTTTTCTTTTGAGATATGTCTGGGTGATTGATAGATAAAAGCGTGAGCATCATCTTTTTATGTGCAAGTAGAAGACATAATGGACCAAATCAGAAATAAAAATATAGTCTTGGTGCCCGCTCCAGTTCTCTCGCTGCAGCATAGCTGAGTTCATCCATTAGCTCCTACCAGCAGATCCCAGTTTTCTACTGGGAGGATGGTGAAGGAGATTTTCTCTGGTGATACAATTTGAAAGCACTGCACTTAAGGCAGTGGATTTCTGTCCACTTATAGCAATTTCAGATTAATAAGTATTAATGTATAACTGCTTTTATCTATGAAATGAGATGAGCTGTATTTATCTTTTCAGTTGTGTCTATGAGATTTTAAAAACAGTTTTATATAATAGGTCTTTTCAATACACCGCTACAAACAATGGAGAATAACTGTTCCTCGCTCAGACAAGAGGAAATCTATTGTCTTTAGTGGAGCACTGGTAATGGTTGTGTGAACTGGTGTAATGAGATCAGACAAAGGCATCCTCTAGTTTTGGCTTACTTAAAAGCAGTACCTTTTACTTCTGTAACATATCACGTAGGGCTGTCCAGTTTGGAAATAAAAAAAGACAAAAACTCCTTTCTGTTTAAATCTAACTGCAATAATTGTAGCTTAATCCAGTGCTCTGATTAGCATGATTACATTTTTTCTGATGTTCCAGAAATTTGCATTTTGTTGACATTGCTATTTAATCTTATATTTTAAAAACTCAATTTAATTTTTTCAAAGTATTATATAAACAAGAACCCGTGTGTAACTAAGCCGCGTTCCTCCCTGCCACCTCTCGGAATTCAGTCCTTCGCTTCTGGGTGGTCAATATAATTACTGAATGTCTTTATACAGTGGGGTATATAGTGGGAGCTGTCTTATATAGAAGGGAATACAATGGAATCCTGTTTACAGTTTAGATGTTTGAACTATCTTATTGCAGTCGTCCATCTTTTCCTGTGGTCACCCTGAGAAAATTGATCTGTTGTTACAGTGACAACTTGGGATATGTTTCAAAAGGATAACAACAAAAAGTATTACTTTCAGGAAGGAGGGAACATTAATCTCGTGAGGGCTAAAGACTGAGCTAGAGCACGGATGACAAATACAACGTATTATATCCTTTAATGCTGAAAGGAAAGCCATAAAAAGCTGCATTATGCCTTTTCCTTCTTATCAGTCTCTACTCATCTTCATTTCTGTCAAGATAAGCAGCATCAAATTTTGTTTCAGTGTAAAGTGACCAAGTTTGTTCCTTATGCTGTCAGCACTACCATCCTAAAAGATGCTGCTGCCACGTCCCTCCATGCTTATAAGTAACATAAGTCACTGTGGAGTGTAGGTGCTCGTACGTTTAACACCAAACCTCTCACTACGGACAGTTTATCACAGCTCCCCGTGGTGGACGCACCTGCTGAGCAGCTGTGCTGTGAGTTCTAGATGTAACTTCTCGGAAGTTGACACGAATGCTAACCCGAACCTGTAGACTTGTCAGCTTCTCTTAGGATGATTAATCATGTAATAAATACCGTGAAAAAAATTAAAAGCAAAGCTTTTGCTGTGCTTGTGTACAGCCTACCTTCGAATAAGAAATGGACAGAAAGACAAATGAACGCAGGGAAGGGGTGGACTGGCGTAAGGCAAGCACCGCGGTCGGTACGCTATTCTCATGACACGCCTTCGTAACGCTTTTGTGACTTGCGTTGTCATTCAGGAGTTGTGGCGTTAAGTTACATATCCTGTGTTCATGCCTGCTGTGAGAAGACTCTGTAGAAAAATTGCTTGATTGGTAATAAAAAAAAAGCGGGAAGCTGATTATGTGCAGTGAGTGAAAGCAGGAATGTGTTTTGAGAGAAAAATGGGTGGGTAGGGGGTAACTGACCCTGTGCGTGTGAGCGAATTTAATGCCTTTCAAACCAAGGACTTCTGTAGTTGTAACAAGTGTGTTCTTTCCTTCTTTATAGGAACAGAGTCATATGCCCAGCTTGTGTAAGGTAGTTTTCCATTGCCTTTGATACGCTGATTTATACTAGCTGGGATTTGATGTCTGTGTTTTTTTAAAAAGGGAATAGAGGACACTTTTGTTATGGAAGGAAAGGGATAAAGGTGACGCAGAGGTGAATGCGAAAGGGGAATAAACTGCTGAAGAAATGAATGAATAGGAAAGAAAAGATCCAACTCATAGGGTTAATGTTTTTGGCTTAATTTATATTTAGATGTTTTCCTTGCTTCAGATGCTATTGACGCTTTGTGCCTAAAGAGAATACCTCCTGACTGCCTATAAGCTTTTGTCTGTTTTCAAACCAGACCTCGAAAGACATCTGCATCGTGAAAGCCTTCTGCTGTGCTATACCTCATTGTGACTTCTGGGCCCAAGAGCTCTATCCCTACGATCTGCCTTTTCCCATTTTTGCACTTTACTTATGAGTCAGAGGTTTTATTCCTCTGCATCTAGGATGATGTCAAGTGAGTTACTAATGGTTAGCTTACCCCTGCCATGTGCTATTTATGTTGCAGTAGTAGTTTGTCAACGTATCTGCCAAAGGGGTGAGTGGGTCCAGAAGGGAACCGCTGCTGCCTGTGCTCCCTGGAGGGGTATTGGCATAGCGGATGGACCCGCTCTCTGCCCCTGGCTTGCAGCCCAACAAGTGGCTTAACAGGGTGCTGCCATGCATGAGGTATGATTCACCTTCCCTTTGACAAGAAGAAATAGCATTGCACCCGCAGCCTTTGTTACCTCCCACTTTAACCTTCCTGGGTCCCGTTTTCTGCTCTCACTATGGGCAGATGAGAACTGGCGAGGTGCTCTGCCACACGCGTGATTAGCGAAGCCTCTGGGAGACTTTGCTATGTTTTTCTGGCCTCCCGGACTTGGAAAATGCTCAGAGATAGACATGGGGCACAGTTGCATAAAACCCTTTTTTATTTCATGCATCTTTGGAATTCACTGAACCTAAGTCATCTCTGTTGTAGCTACAGTAAGTTCTCCAGAATGATAACAAGGGCCTGCAAATGGCATGTCAACGTCATCGTAACTGCTTCTGCTTTTCCAGTGTTCACTTCCTGGAACTCGACTGGAATCCGTGTAATAGCCTGAGTGTGAAGATGTGATTTCATGCTCAGTAACTGCAAATTCACACGTCATTTAAATCCTAGACATCTTTGAAAACAACAGCTGATCCTGATGTGCCAGCGCTCTCCTAAACCCGAGCAGACCTGCGTGTGCTTCTCCAGATGCCTGTTCTTTACAGCGCACCTGTGTCTGTGCTGAGTCACCCCCACGTCATGAAGCCAAAGGCCTGCCCACAACACGTGTGTACAATGAGGTGAGGGACATCAGTTTGAGCTTTTCATTGTGAAATCTGCATGCTAAAACAATTAGGTTTCATTCTTATTCGAGTAATTTTCCCATTAGCTTCAGTGGAGCTTCATTAAAACTTTATTACTCAATCACAAATTATTTTGCAAATGAATCTGTAGTGGGAATAGTGATGTGTGTGTATATCTATCTATCTATCTATCTATCTATCTATCTATCTATCTATCTATCTATCTATATGTAGAACAGTTGCAGGTTATGGAAGTTAACAAATCTTGTTTTAGAGGCAGAAAAAAGAAGCTGGGTTTGGTCAAAGCTAAAATATGGACCAGGGCATCCTGAAGACAGGATGGGAAATGTCTGACCAAATCCTGCGGCGTTAGGTGCTGTGTTCCTCTATGCTAGGGCATCCTGACTGTGCTGCAGGTGCTCTGTTTCCCCGTGGGATGCAGCCTTTGTACCGTTGGTTATAGGGGTATGGTGCTGAATGATGTGAATCCTTTCATTTTTACGCACAGTTGCTGTCCCCTGACTTGGTTCTGCCAATCTGGGTAGTGCTGTATCAGTGTACACTGTGGGTACGCGCTTGTGTGTCTACGTTGGGGGGTGACAAGCTTGCAGCAATACGGCTGGTTAACAAGTAGACATGACTGAAAGAAATAGGCATGCATGTTATCCTAGGGACAGTAGTTTGTACCTTACATATTTTGGTTACCAGTCTGACAGTTCTGCACTGTTGTACATGAGACAGGCTGAATAGATCCTATCAATTTAAATTCCTGTTGGATTTCCAGAATTATCCTGTGAGAACAATAAGATGGAGAAGAGGTGCGCAAGTGACTCAGCTGGTAAAAAGTGCCTTTGAATCATATAATCATCATAGAATCATCAGGTTGGAAGAGACCCACCAGATCACTGAGTCCAACCGTTCCCACCAATCTCTAAACCACACCCCACAGTACCTCTGTAGCACTGCACAGGATTGTTGTGCCCCAAGTGCAGGACCTGGCATTTGGCCTTGCTAAACCTCATGCCATTGGTCTCAGNGTTCAATTCTGGGCCCCTCACCACAAGAAGGATGTGGAGGCTCTGGAGCGAGTCCAGAGAAGAGCAACAAAGCTGGGGAAGAACAAGTCTCATGAGGAACGGCTGAGGGAACGGGTTGTGTAGCCTGGAGAAGAGGAGGTTGAGGGGCGACGTCATTGCTCTCTACAACTACCTGAAGGGAGGTTGTGGAGAGGAGGGAGCTGGGCTCTTCTTCCAAGTGACAGGGGACAGGACAAGAGGGAATGGCCTCAAGCTCTGCCAGAAGTTCAGGCTGGACATTAGGAAAAAAAGTTTCATGGAAAAGGTCGTTTGGCACTGGCAGAGTTTACCCAGGGAGGTGGTTGAATCACCTGGAGGTATTTAAAAGATGTGTGGACGAGGTGCTGAGGGGCGTGGTTTAGTGGCGTATAGGAATGGTTGGACTTGATGATCCTGGAGTTCTTTTCCAACCTTGTGATTCTGTGATCTTCTTTATTGTCTAGTTACACGTCTTTTCTGTGGAGAAAAACAGCATTTCCATAAATAGAGTCTTAGGTAATCACGGATTCACAGAATGATGCCTGTTCCATTGACGCTGATGTTTAATTAACATGAGGCTTTGAGTTTTCTGCAGTGCTCTGCTGCTCTGATAAACAAGCCAAACAGAAGCACAGCGATGCGGTTTCCTCTGGTTTGGATGCCGGAGCACTTCTGTCTTTGGCAGTCACCGAGATGTGAGGGGGAAACCTTCAGAACCTAGTTTACCAGAGAGGACTTCCCACAGCCTTCCACAGTTCCCTTTCAGAGAGAAATTTGCTTTCTATTTCTGTAGTGAAACCAGTTGGCAGCACAACAGGCACTATGGTTTTGATCGTAGAAGTATGTGTTCTGGGGAGGTGTCAGGTGCTGAAATTTGGGCAGGGGCAGGAAATATTTGTGGAAGATATCTGAAAGTGAGTAACTAATAGCACTGAGATAGGTGTGAAGGTTTTTGTTTATGGCACTCTTCAGGCTGCTCAGCAGGGACAAGCGAGGGGACGGTTCATGCAGCCTCATCTGAGCCTCAGCATGAAGCCAGGGCAAGTTGTGGTGCACGCATTTCCTAGATAAACTCATTTTCCATGCCAGGGGCAGTGAGGTGCAATTTTGCTGTCAGCGGTTTCGGCTTTGTGTTTTCCCACTTTTTTTTCCCAACGCTGTAAGCAGATTGCCTCTTTAAGTCTTCAGGTTTGATAGCTGTGAGGGTATTGGCATATGGTAGAAGCAGCGGGACGAAGCGTTTGATTTAAATTTGCCTTCAGTATAACAATGGCCCTCCTTTGGGATGTGCAGTCACCAAAAGCCTTGCCAAAGATGTTCAAACCTCACCCTTATTTCTGACGCTCCATCTTTAGAATAAGGCTGCAACTGTGATAACTCACCTTGCCCACTTTGCCACCCTTCATGATGCCACTGTCCTGTTCTCTCTGTTTTCCTTTTGTCACATCAATAACTACTGACAGGACAAAAGCTCCACCCTGTCATCCCCATGAGCTGCACATGTAAGCCATTACAGACACGACTGTCAAGCATCTCCTTTGTATGACAGACAAATGCATGAGTCCACAGAATAGGCTTGATTCAGTCCACCAAAATCATAGGTTAGCTGTATTTTTTTTTAATAGATGTCAGAGTTTTAATGTGCTCACAGTACATAGTTGTATGATTTACAATCAAATGGAGTAACCACTGACTTATGCTTCACATAAATCCACGTGCATTCCTTCCAGATGCTAGGCAGAAAGCAGTAAGATATTTTTAAGATGTATTAGCGAGGCGATTTTCTGATAGCAAATGTACACGTGGGACTAAATCCCATCGCTATGATAATTTAGGTGAAATTGCAGCAAAGATGTGCTTGACAAGGCCCTGCAGCTATTTATAGGCAGTTCTGCCAAATTTACAGTAAGCCTGAATTTTTTTATTCCCACCCCTTTCCAGCCACGTTTGCTGCAGGATTCTTCTGGTCAATTGTGGTCTCCTAAAGCTTTATGTGAAGATATCTGCACAGTGCCACAGCTTGGTAATTACATGGGAAGGGATCGATGTCTTGTGTTTCGGCTGGTAGATGTACTTGCCAGGCATTCCTGTGAGCGTGGCAGGAGGGATGTGGCCTTTTCACCCGTCTGGGCTGGGGCGGGAGTTTAGTGAAACACATCTGCCAAGCGAGTAAGGGGAGAACGCTTGCTGCAGGGATACAGGGAAGCACTGCTCGGATGGGAGCTTCTCCTGACCCCTGAATCCTTTGTAAGTGAGGCTGTGCTGGCCAGCCCCTTCAGATTTCTTGCCATGGAGATGTTTTTTAAATTAACCATTCCTGTTGCAAATGGCTCTCCTGCTGTAAGTTGATCTAGCTCTTGGCAGTGTGTTTTCAGCACACGGGCATTGATCTGATCTCTGCAACTATTTGGTACTTTATGATTCCTCAGAATTTATCACTGTTACGGAGCCTGTCTGCTTTGTATGACTCTGCGTATCTCAGCTTACGTTGTTAACTGGGCACATGGATTTGCCATGCTGGCATTGCACAGGCCAGAGTAAAGCATGTGTTAAAACTGGGAGTAATTTCCCTGCCCCAGTCAGAAGCTGCTGGGTGAGCAAGCCTGGACTGCTTTCACCATGTAAGGACTTGCTCTTAGAGAGAAATTAAACCCTTGGTAAAAATAAATGCACTGGTGTAAAACACACGGGTAGGTAAAAACAGAGTTCCTGAGATGCAGTTTCTGCACTAGATTAGAAGAGCTGTGAGTGACTGGGTTTGGCCTGGTTTCTGCAGAGGAGAGGAATCTTTCTGGTGGTTTTCACAAGCATCAAACCCAGAGAAGATTAGGCGTGAGGTTTTGCCTGTGATGCAGTTTGCATGGTATTTACCATAGATACCACAGGTGAGCGGCTAAGGAACAAATCAACCTCAATATGAAGACTTAACCTAAGCGCTGAGCACTCTGAGAAATATTTATGTGTCTGGTGCTGTTGTAATGCCAGTTTCCAAATAGGCAGTGCCATGTGCTGTCCTACCTATGCGGTAAAGGGTGTCTGCAGAGTTTAACTCAGGCAGGTTCAGTAAAGAAGTTAGACTGTCATCTTCCAAAGTAAGTAGCTTGTGTTCAGGTTTGTTTCTTTCTTTCTCAAATCAACAACCCAGCTGTCCTTTGTGGCTGGTGAAAGGAAAGAATCGGTATGCTTTTGTACGATCGAAAGCATCTAAACTGTCTTATGTTTAAAGCAACACACTTTTGCTTTGCTTGGATTGTACTTCCTTTCCTTTCTCCTTTTAGTTCATTTTGGGATCTGGCCTCAAGAGAAGTGATGTTTTATCGGTTTTATTAAACCACGTCCATTTACACCTCAGTGTGAATAAATTCAGGAAAGAGCTCTTTCTAGGTTTTTTTTTTTTTAGAAAGCAGCTGTAGATGTTAGTGCTGCTCAGCCCTTGTACACCTACCAAGCACAGTTCTCCATCTGCCCTAAAGACCAAGGAGCAAGGGGAGGTTTCAGAAAACCAAATGCTTGCTCGTGTTGGCTTGCTTGTCGCTGCATTGAAGTTGTTGTTATGGAAGTAAAGATAATGTCATAGCAGAGATGGGTGATGTATTCATTTCAGTCCTTGCTGTTAAGACTGTTAAATGCTATGCAGCATTTTGGGTTTTTTTTTTGTTTGTTCCTTGATTGCGATGTAGGTAGGCGGTCTGGTACATAACAAGGATGTTCTGGTATCTGTGATTTGTGTATCTGTTTCTCCTTCGAGGAGGACTTATCTAGATAAGAATCTCTTAACGTAAAACACTCTGGGAGGTCGTTGCTGAAGAGTGGAGATGTCCAGCATAGCCGTGGCCCTGTGGTTTGCCTGAGTGACTGAAGCTGTAGGTTGTCAAAATATCATGTTCGCCAAGGCAGCGGGACATCCTGGGGCGAGCACGGGTTATGTCTTTTGAGGTCAAAATAATGCTGAGTTTTGTAGGTTTGCTGGCCAAGATGAACTTCGTGTCTTGTGAGACAAAGTCCTGATGGTGGGGAGGATGTTCAGGTGCTTCACTGGGTCATGCTTGTCCAACCAGAGTCCTGAGTGGCATCCGGGCTGGGGTGCCTTTGCTCATTCAGCCATGCAAGCGAGGAGATTTGGTTTCCTTATTTAATTTCTCATGCTGTTTTTGACAGCCCATCTATGTGACCTCCCCTCAGCTGCAGACCCCAGGCCTGCAACCGGCATGCTTTCGCTCTTTTTGTGCTGCCAGTGCACTCCCTCGACCTTATCTTAAACAGCAGCTTTGGAGGCATCTGGCTTGCTGAAGCAGAGCTATTTGTCTAATCTCAACGCTACACGAGAGTCCTGTTTCAGAATCCCCCCAAGAAAAATACGTAACTGCAGGAGGTTCTGCAACAATTAGCGGCACCAAAGGGGCAGTGAGGATCACCTTCTGCTCTTAGGTCAGTGGAAAATAGGAAAATATTTGGAATTTTGAAAGTTATTTGCTTATATTTTTCCATGTAATTGTAAGACGTCTTTTTTTTCTCTTTTCAAAAGAAGAAGAAAACAAAACAAGAAAAACCAAGAGAGACCCTCCAAGTTCAAAGACATGCAGATGAATCCTATGCTATTTTTACAGCAATTTTTCTGCACTGGAAAATAAACTATAAAAACAGACTTCTAAAAAGAAAACCCCTCAGAGCTGGGCAGAGGAAGCTTTCCTCTGGTATGACCTGAAATAAAAAAGTGGCACACCTGCATCCAGCTGATTTCCCTGCGACACGTGTCTCGCACAGCCCCAGCTTCCAAGTCAAACAAGTAGCAAGTTTTAAGTAGCACCTAAAGAGGAACAAGGCTAGCACTTGCCAGCAAAAGCCCAGCCCCTAAAGGTTCCCATTGCACAAGTCTTTATTTTCCTTTCCCTGACCCATTTGCACAGAGCTGCTAGTGATGACCTGGCCCACCTCCCTCTATGCAGCAAACCAGTAATAAATAGCAGGCAGCTGAATCCCAGGACACCTGCAGCATGCTGAACACTGGAGGATTGTTCATCCCACAGGGCCATGTGGCTGGGCTCCATGGGAAGACTTTTGCTGGCTGGGTGTCCGTCCAGATACACACGGTCAGAGAGAAAGTTGATGGGACAGACCTGGGGCCCAAAAGGGTTTCTTGGCCAATTAATGGAAAATATTTTTTTTTCCCCCATCGGAGGGTGAGATGTGTTTACAGGAGCCTTCTGTGCAGTGCCACTGTTTTCTCTGGGGCAGACTTGAGTGTGGAAACCCAGTGATACAATATTCGGGCAGGCTTTGAGCAGTCCCTTTCGCTGGCTTTAGGGCATACGGTTGTTTTATTATTCTAGTTTCTCATGCCTTGCTACTTATTTATTCATAAATTATGTTTGCCAGGGAAAATACTTTGATCCCTTTCTGACAAAGCAGATATGGGAGAGCAAGCTAAAATAGTCACTCTGAAACCCTTAATCAATATTTTTTGACTTTTGAAAGCTGAGGTTCTTGGGGAAAAAAGGGCTGCATTTCTTCTTGAATACTTTCCAGGCTGAAATATTTTGCTAATTTATCTAATGGTTTGCCTGTGCAGTAATGAAAATAGGATGAAAATAGTGGGCACTAGTAGCTGCCTTCTCAAAGAGTTTGGCCCCAGTGACAGAGAAACATGTTTTCCATATCTCAGTCGCTTCTTTAAAAACTTGCAGTAAGCGGGCTGGGTTTTTTGCATCCTCAGACCACAAAGTTCTTTGGAGGTGGTGGGGAGGCTACAAGCTGTGCGCAGCAGAGGTAGGATAGAATCGAAATTTGAGTACTCACCAGGTGAGAACAGCCCCGCTCCCACTCGCTGTTATTCCTGCAACACTGGCATGAACTAGGTCTCTGTGAGCCAAGGAACAGTTTTACCATTTGGTACAAGGTATGACCCTTGCTTTATGTTATGGCAGAGTTTTTGTCTCTGCTTCTGCTACTTAAATCAAATAGGCAAGAGTACTTCTGTGTGCTTTGGTGTCCCAGGTGAGCACCGGGCAGGGCTCGATGAGGCCAGAATCCAGCTTTTAGATGCCAAATGTGAAATGTATAGAGATGCTGCATAACTCGTGTGGTCAGAGCTTACTGATATTTTAAGTGAGAAAAAAACCCAACCCCAACAATGAGGCAAACATTACTTCTTTATTTTTGTGAGCCTATGCGAGGATCTCTTTTTTGAGCCGATGAGAAGAAAGCAGATTAAAGGCTACCACGAACCTGTGCTTACTCTCAAAGGCCTTGAGTTTTCTCCTTTTGTACAGTAACAGGCAGGAAAAAACACATGGTTTTCAAAAGTTTGCTTGGTGTTCTTGAGCATAGGAGACGGAAACTGAATTCATCTCAGATACAAGTGTTAGAAATGTTTCATATTGAGTGTAAGTAAGAGGACAGTATTTCCAGATGAAACATTGGGAACACGCACACACCACATTCTAGGCTTACTTTAGCAGCGATTCAATCGCTTTGCTAAGACAAAAACCTTCTTCTGCTGTTCCCAGTCCCCGCCGCCCAAAATCAAATTGGGCTCAAGGTAAAATCCCAACCTCTAAGTCTATGGTTTATGCTAGTTGCGCTCCGAGCTAGCCAAAAGATCAGGTCACTGATTTATTTCTCCTCACAAAGCAAAAATGGTAACGGCATCTGGTTTAAAGATACAGAGGTGAGGTCCTTTCTCCGACTCCGGTTGTCCACTGGTATTTCTATTACATGTAACGTGATCTGCAGGTGGCGAATGAGGCCAAACGCTATGCAACAAAAATAAATTACTACTCGTTAAAAAGGTATTTCAACCGATAATGTATTTTACGCCTGTCCCTTTCGGCCTAAATTGTGTGTATTCCCCTGGGTATCCACCTGCAATACCATGCCCGTGAAACGAGCTTTCTTGGCGGGCTGGTAATTAGCTCCTGTATTATATTGTCCGTCTTTACTTTCCCATTATCTACTTTCAGTTTGGCATGCTATTAAAGGACTCTCATTATGAGACTATTTCACCAGATGGGTGAGGCTGGTCTCTTTATGTTCCCATATATTTGCTCTCCTCAGCTACGCTGCACTCAAACATGTATGCATTACAAGAATTTCAAAGAAAGCTGAATTGTGGCGCGCTCTGGTTAACTCGCCGTATCGAAGTTCAGCAAAGCCCTTGGATGCGTTTAAAAAACAGCTGTAGTTACTGCGTGGGATGTATGCACAATCTGTGCTGAGGAGGTGCTGAAAGAAAATCCTGCGTTAAAATGTTTTCTTTCAAAGCGGGAACACTCTGCTCTTATGATAGACGAGAGGCCCGGATTTTGGGACAGGGAATGCTTTTTGCAAGATGATTGACACTTGTACCTTTTAATCCCTAAAACGTACCTCCTGTTTTTAACTCTCTTGGGGATGTAAATCAGACTTGTTGATGATGTTAGCCCTTGCCGTATGTGTTGCTAGCATAGGAAGTAGGTCTGAGTTTTGGAGAACTCATTTGCAGCATCACCTTATGAAAAAATGAAGACAGTCTTCGAGTCCACATTGTTTGCAAATGGGGGTGAAAGGAAAGCCATACTCTTCTATTTTTCCTGCCTGAATGGATTTACTGGCTTTTCTTTTTTTTTTTTAACTCGCATGCTTTTTGTTTCCTTGCTTTGAATGACCTGGACAAAACGGCCCTTAGATTGCTGTTCCAATTACAAGTGTGTGCAGGAGGCTAGAGTGGAATTTTATGATCGATCGAATGAATGGGTCTGTGTCTGTTCTGTGCTGAGGATAATTAATCCCCTTTTCAGATGTGTGACGTATACCTATCTAAGCATGGGTGCGGTGCATGGTTGCCTTGCTGTGTATTCTGGATGGTCTTATTTTCCTCATTGCCTCACATCTGCCTTTACCTGGCTGTTTGCACGCATAAATCAGTTGTTCAAAATGGGAGTGTTGGAGACAGGGAGGGGACGTGGATTTCAAGATGGTCAGATGTACTGCAGTGAATTGTTCTGACTCTTCCTGTCTATGACACTGATGGTACAAAATTTGCAAAATGAGCAATGTGTGGTTTGAAAGAATAAAATGTGAAAATGGAAAAGGAAACTTGTCTTGAGTATAACAATGGCTTGCCAGCAGGTAAACCGTTGCGCTCTAGAAAGCCACTTTTAAAATAATAAAAAAATTTTTTAAAAGAGTTCCACGTGACATTGTTTCCATTTCCTCAGTGTTCAAATGAGAAATATCACTTGATTTCAGCTGAGTGAAATCAAAATGCGTATCTAACAAATGCTGTTATACTTCACCTATATAATAACCTGTACAGTCAGCATTTGGTTTTTCCAGTATGGATCCCATGATGTGAGAATGATGTCATACCAGTTCTTTTTGCTTTTTGTGTTGTGGTACTGTGTGAAAGAGTTGCCTTCTACTCATTTATTCTCTGTCCAATTGGACAATAAAAGGTAAAGGAACAAAGAAGGAGTAGAGAGAAAATGGGAAACAGGATTTCCCAGCAATGAGCAGTATCAAAAGCCATCCTGTTGACACCTTTGTCCATGACGTTGTGTCTCTGCAGCAGGAGAAATGTTCCTCCAAGTGTTACAACCCTGAGTCAGAAAGTAATCTCTTGTATCCCAAACTGCTGCCAGACCTGTTGTTTTGAAACTAGGGTACGTGTAACATTCACAGATGGCTGTGTAAGTTTGTTTGTTTTAGATGTAGAATATAGCTTTAGGGAATATTTCCTTTTAACTCCTTCAAAAAAAAAAGTGGAGAGGGAGGCATAGAACATTATTGTATGTGGGGTTTTATAACGAGAATGTAACCCATTTGACACTGTTCTTGAGTTTTCCAGCTGAACATAAAGGGAAGTTCAGATAAAGAGTAGAAGTGCCAGGAAGGCTACTTTGTGTTATTTACGTATGTGTATGAAAGCATGTACTGTAGGTAATGAAGTTCATACACAGATGTATAGATGAATATATAATTATACCTTTATATACTGAAGTCTCACTATGTTGTACCCTGGCTCAAGAAAAACCTTCGCTTCATGGTTAAATTATGTGGTTCTTGATGCTTCACGTGGACAAATTGGCTTTTGGCGAAACCCTGGTCATGTCACGGAAAACCTGTAACCACATTCACTTGTCACGTGGTCCACCAGAGTTGTCCAGTGTCCCATTTTGTATCCGTTAACCCTCTGTGGAGTGGCACATTTCATTCCTACCGCGTCTCTAGCGGTTAGCATTGAGACCATTATTGGGTAGATGGTGGACAGGTGCGGAGAGGGTGAGGAAGGAAGGCTTGGCTGTTACTGTACCTATTAAAAGCTTCCTTCTGGTGGAGAGCTTACTGCGTCCCCTGAAAGACTTTTTACTGCGTAGATGAAAACATACACTTTCTTAGTTGGAGTCTTAAATTTGAACTTCACTGGCTGGATCCTGTATTTGTAGTTGCATGCCAGGTTAAATACAGCTTTAGGATGAGAAGTGTCGTAATGACATAGACTGTCATCAAAACTGTCTTCAGCCATTCTTCAGTAATCTAAGAAGAATTTTATTACAGGCAGTTGTACATTTAATGGTCATCCCTCATCTCAGCAGTGTTGTTCATCTGCCTCTGTTTTATACCCTTGCTTTTGAATTATCGCAATGCCACGTATTTCTTTGCCCTCCTGCAGGGTGACAGCTAGTCTTTCTTTGTATGGAAATACCTTATGCTTTTTCCTGTCATCCAATACCACCTCCATTCTCTTCCTCCGTGTAACAGGTGCGTGACTTTGTTTTCCTCGTCTTTAGCTTTAAGTCTCTTCCGAGTTTTCTCGGTGTTGTGGTTTGAGCTAAATTGGAGTCGGTTTCTTTAACTTACTGAGTTGCTCCGAGGAACTTTGTTCTTTGAAAATTAAGTGCATGTTTTCTCTACAAGTGATAACGCAGGTGTCATTATTGCCAGAAGCCCAATGCTTGTACTTATCGCTATAGTAACCGAGGCTGTCCTTGAGCTGGCAGAAAAAGCCCGTGCCTGCGAGGAAGAGCAAATAGGGAGGGTGATCCTAAACTGACCGATAGAGTATTATGTCCCACCCCCTTCTGCAATAGCCAAGATCCAGCTGGAATGTTTGATTGCTCGCGATCCATGCGTCCCTGAATCCAGTTCTTGAGCTTGGCTCCCTTTGAGCCGTGGACCTGTTCCGTCTTATCTAGTCTGTGGTATTTGTGGTGACGTGCAGTTTTCGACAGGTGGGATGGGGGCACAGTCTTGTATATTTGTATCAATTTTGTTACTTTCTAGTTGTTTTCATCATGGTCATTATTATTATTAGCATTCCATTAAAGCTGTAGCTTCAGTTGCACAGATCTCCCCCGGGGTTTCCACAGTGTCATTTTGGCAGCACAGGAGCGGCCCTCGCTGGTTTCAGAGCTTGCAGCTCGGCCCGGTGGCTGCTCAGCGTGACTCTCAGAGCTTTTCATTTTCGCTTTTATCTCAGGCTGAAGGGTTGAGCGGCAGGGAGTTCCCATGCTTTTCCGAGCGAGCCCGGTGGGCCTTGTTCCGTGCAATCCACATCTTGCAGCCCCAGTATATTCTTCTGGTGCTTTTCCAGGGCCTGAAGCATGAGACCAATTTAAGGAAATAATGTAATGCACTCCAATGGTAAAGATCTGCACATGATGACAGCTTAACTGCAGGTACTCTATGGGTCTCGCAGGTTATTTTTATTACATCTCTGAAAATGACTGTGAGCTAGGAAAATGACTTAATTCCTTTTGCTGCTAGGGCATTTTTAGAGGGTATGTTTTTCCTCTGCTATGAGTTATAAACAGTCTGTCCCCCTCCTGTGGCCCCCTTTCTCAATTAATGCCGAGAGACTATGGATTTGGAACGACATTCCAGGCTGATCTAGTAAAAAGGTTTGGATGTGAAAGCTGCGCGTGTCGAGCCAAGCCGGAGACCTCGCTATGCCAGAAATGCACTGTTCAGCGCTGTGTCTGGGCAGTGCACCTGTGCCTACGCGCTGGAGCTGCCACCGAGGAAACCTTCCCACAAGCCTGCTTCTCATTACATCCCCAGATCAAAACATTCTGTGTAATGACACAATATCTGGCTAGTTCCCTATCCTGTGCTGGTGCACTTCGAGGATGCCGATACTCTCCGAGATGTTCAAAAGCTCAGATAAACATTTGGTAATATGGATTTATAGCCTCCTGCATAAAGGCAGATCGCAAATGTTTTAACCACACTGAAAATATTTCCAGAAGAACAGCGGGAGAAAGGGTTGGGAGAAGCACGGGCTAGCTTTAAGGTGGGCAAAGAAAGGTAATTCCTCTGTTCTTAATCCTCTTTGGAGCTAACGGTAAATTGAAAGCACATGGTAGAATTAGCAAGGTTAGGAGAGACGTTTTTCCTTTTTGCAGTGTAATGTTCAAATTATTTCTCACGTTGTGTAATCCTACATGTATCATGCAATGTTAAAACATACAGCACCCACCTATCCGACTCTGCAGAAGTCGGAGTTTTCATCACATTTGACACTTTTGATGGAAAAGCCACAGTCCATTAATGGATCACTCACCTCTGCTAAAATAAAGAAATAGAAAATGTTTAGTGAGCGGAAACCCTGTTATTTGTTCAAGTAATTCTACACCAAACGCCGAAGCAGGGGTAAAGGATGGGAGCGGTAGTTCTGACCTATGAATTCTCATGTGGCTTCAGACCAACACACGTGAGCGGAAGAGACATGGTCTCCATGTGAGAGAGTCACATCTATCTCAGTGCCATTGCATCAGATGACCCTGCGCACACAGACAAGCACGGTGTCTTGGCGGAGGCCGTTTGCCTTGGAAGCCCCTTGCCTCACTGTCACGGCAGGGGAACAGTGACAGGCCTTGGCTTCCAAGTGAGCTGGCGGCAGGGGCATGGTGAAAGCTTGGTGCTATTATGGGGCTGAACAGTAACGGTGACCACTGACTGTGTGTTTTCACAAATGTCTCTTTCCCTGCCTTCCCTCCCTTCCCCTGAGGCTTGGCTAGGAGGGAGATGTTTATCACTGAGGTTTTTATTGCCATATGGTTATTTTTTCGGCTCCTGTGTGAAAATGACTTGAAAAAGCACATGAGGGAAAAAAATAAATGGGTCGATCAGCTGACTGTTACTGCAATGGCCATGCCCTGGTATGCAAAGGAATGAGGCCGCCAATCTTGTATGTTGGTTTATCAGCTATACGCAACTTGTGACAGACCTTCAATGCTGATTACTTGCACATCACGGATGTGATGTTTCATCCTGTTGTTTCTCCAACTATTATATAGCTCTCTTTTATCTTTTTTGCTGTAGCTTCAAGGTAAAACTTTTTCTTTATGTTGACCGTAAATCCTAACATGCCAGGTAGTTTTATGCTTTAAAGATGCAGAGAACTATTACGATGATACATTCCAGCAGCTGTTTGTGGGGACAGGATAGGAGAGGTGTGCACTGACAGTGGCTAGCAACATAGATAGAACTGTGTCTTTCCCTACAGAAGTGACTATTATATGATGATTAGACATTCTTATTATTCTGTCAAGAAAAAGGCTGTAGAAACAGAGTCATGGGGTGACAGTATCTTTTTGACTGTGGGAATTTGAGCTCTCCTCTGCATAACAGAATTGCTTTCCGAGTCCTCTTTGTGTTGCTGCAGACAGGTTGAACTGCCTTTGTTTTCCAAAGTACTGTAATGTATCTCTCCCTACCCTGGCAATCATAAGTATTATTGTTTCAGTCAAAGTTGCTTCAATATGAGAAAGAAAAGCAAAACTCGTCACCTTTAATTTTCTCAGAGGTCAAAAGTATCTCATTCTTGTTTAACCAGAGGTCTGCGACACACATCTTATGAAATGGCAGCTGGCATGGAGTCAGGCGTATGTGCTGTATTATATCATGTCATGTCCCACTGAGGTGTTGACCTTGTTTGCACCGGAAAGCTGTGGAATGACTGGTGGGCCAAATACCATCCGCGTATGTTGCTACTTTGTCATATTTGGCACTTTCTCCACACTGAAACAATTACCGGCACACTCCTCCTCTGGGAGAGCAGAAAGAAGATGCCCCGATAAAGGAGCCACCTCTTCTTTTTATTCATGGCTCTAGTCTCCTTTGCTGTCCTTCATCCCCCTATCTCCCTCATCTGCAGACTTCTGCTGCCACACAACTGAAGCGAGTCGGTCTGTAAATAACTAGAAAGGCGGTTTGAAGCCAGGTAGTTTGCATCACAAATTCATAGAACCACAAACTGAAAAAAGCTGTTCAGCCATCATTGTTTATAATTAGGTTTTGACTGAAGTCCCAGTTTGCTATAGGGAATGGCTTTATCTTTGTGTATGCTTGGGCAGGAAGAGAAAGGTAGAGAACCGAATTGAGGAAACGATCCTTATCCTGAGGGGAAGAAAGAGTAGGGTAATATAATCTAACACCGCAGCATCAGAGGTGTGGCCAACACAGATATAAACACCTTTACGCCACATTCTGACTCCCTCATCTTGCTGATTCAAATAGCAAACAGTAAGCGACAAAGCTCTTGCCTTGCGGGTGCGTGCCTTCTGGCCAAAGCCTTCTGGCATTTCAGCCCCTGGAATCAGCTGTGTAAGATGTTTTTCCGTCGCAGCTCATTTTCCTCTGTGGAATAAGGGATAAGGTGGGACGGCTGCACGCTGAGGCCTCGAATCACTTTGTAGCCTCACCGGGGATTTGCCTCTAGAAAAATGGTCGTCCGGCTCCCTAGATGAGAGCGGCTGCAGGACTCCAAGCAAAGCACCCCATCTCCTGGCTGGAGCTGGCAACTGGGACTCTTTGCTGCCCTGCCATCCACCTCCATATCCTAGGGAAAAATCTCTGACGCTTTTAGTGCCCTACGTCCCGCAGACACCATCGTGATGTAATAAAGCCTGCCTCAAATCTCACGAGAACATCAAATGGTTTGATGCATGTTTATAAAAGAGAGTTTTGGGTGAAAGACATTCTGTAGGCGCCATATGGTTTGATGTGTTTCCATCTTGGTATTTGAAGGATAACTTTAAGGATACAACAACCTTTATTTGGATTCCTATGTTCTGGGGGAGCGTCTGCCTGCCTGCAGAATGAAAATTTGCTTAGACCAGAAGTAGCTGATGAAGGAAAACCTCCCATCTTGCCTCTTTCAGTCTGTATTCCCAAACGCAGTGCCGCTGCACCGACAAGTTGTCATCTGGAAAAAAAAACAACAACCCCCCCCCAAATGAATGGAAAAAAAAGTTAACCCTACCAAGATGCATTCTCTTTGCAGCTGGACTGTGGGTAGTGCCCAGTCTCTCGTACTCCGCGTATTTAAGTGCCACAATGAAAACTTAGATTTCCAAATCTTAGGGTTCCAAAACCCAAGCCAATCAAACAAAATAATAATAGAAAAGAGGGGGGTTTTATTCATTGGAATGAGATAATCTCACAGCATGTTTTCGCCTCAGGATAATTTAAGTATTTAAAGGCATGTGGAATTCTGCTAACAAAAATTATTTTTATTAGATTGGGATTATAGAAAGTACTAAATAGCAATTTCTGCTGTTTAGTTTAGTTTATTGTTTATTCTTGTGAAGGAAATTCAGGTGAGATGGCAATCCCTGGGTGCTGGTTTCCAGCTCTTCTCACAGCTGCCTTGTGCTAGAACACATTTGTTTCAGCGAGCGAGTTTCACCTCGAGGGTAACTGGCCTGGGAGAGGCTGCTCTGAAGAAGTGCTCTCCAACCCATCATAACGGTCCTCTGATCTCCTGCATATTCAGACAGTATTAGGAGTATTTCCTGCCAGCCCGTTTTGTCCTCACAGTAATGCTGTTGTCTAGCTGCAGCAACCCTTCTCCTCTTAGCGGCTCGAGGTGGGCATGATGCCTTCTTGAATCTCTCCGTGTCATTGTTTTTCAGTGAAGAACAGGAATAAAGGCATGATGTGGAAATTTCCTTCTGTGGCTAGACCTCTAGGCTTCCTCAAAGCAGCCACCATCAGGCTGTCTGTGGTCTTTGTTTTAGAGAACGAGAAGTTTGGGCCTTCTATGTAGGAAAGGCATCTGGAGAGCTGGACTGGGTCACTGCCTCATTCTCTTAGCCCTCGGTACGAGGTTCTGAGACATTTGCGTTGTTTTGCTGGGGAACTTGGGGTTTGCGTCTTGCGTTTGAGTACGTGATGGAGACTAATTTGTGACCGAGTGGAATAGTCTGTCACAGAACTGTTTACGCTACACATTGCTTTCTGAGCAGAAAGGCTATTTGAGCTCTGATCTTGCCTTCACTGGCTTAACTGGGGAAGCACAGGAAGAGTGGCATTGGAAACTTGGCAAAATGCAGGAAGTTATTTGCTGACAGCTCATTAATTCTTTCCACCTTCAGATACGTAATTTTTTTTGTGGTGAACGTGAGTAAGTCTTTGCAGAGACATATGCCATGCTCTCTCCGTCACTCCCCAGCTCTTCCCCCAATGTATCATAGAGCAATAACTTCCAGATCTGGTAGTGGTTTTCCAGCAGAAACAATCTCTATTCGTGCAGTAATCGGGAGCATTAAATAGCACTGTAGACAACAAAATAATGTGACCAATTATTGTAGCAAAGCGAAGCTGTTATCACTGAATCGTGTCCCTCCAACTTTTGCTCATCTTCTGTAGCTGCCTAAGCCTTAGGCTGCACAGAGTTCCACAGGGCAGCTTGTACTTGCACTGACTGGCTTGCTCGAGGTCATAAGCTTGTGCCGAGTACATCATTTTACATTATCTGGCTATAATCCAAGGCTATCGATTTCAGCGGTGTATCACCCGCTGACTTCAGCGATGCTGGCATGAATACCGTGGGAGCATTTTGAATTCATCTCCGAGTCATTATGTGTCCCTGCATTTCTACCAGAGGTGTTTGGGGTGAAAAAAAACTTTTGTTAATGTAAAGGTGAGGCCTACTGTTTTGCAGTCTTTCAAAGCGAGGAAGAAATCGTGGCACTTTAAAAACCAGAACCGTGTATCTACTTGGTGGAATTGAGTATTCTTGCAGAAGATAGTAACGTGAAAAAGTATGTTTCATATGAATCCTCGCAGAATGATTTCCCGGCTTCCTCCGTCTCCTCTTGTCTTTTGCAGAAAGATACGTTCCTCTGATGAGCAACAGAAATGCGATATGCCACTTCAGCGACTGAGTATCCTGGCGAGGTACGTGTAGCAATGCCATCGCGTTATCCAATTTGTACATACATCCAGGCTGAAAAGGTTTCTAAATAGATAAGCACAAAGACCATGCGCATGGTAGCCTCTCAGATGGCCATTTGGCAAGTACAAAGCCCAAATGGGCTGAGGTTAGGTGGTAAAAGGATTGACAAGTCAAACAGCAACAGGAAGTGTGACGAGGCTGAGGGATTTCTGTCACCCTTTTTTCCTTCCTACCACCATGAGAAATTGTTGCCGTTACTGCCAGGATATGCTGCAAGCCAAGGCTGCATCCTATCCGTTGTATTGCTGAGAAGCTCTAAGGAAAGGGAATCGAGGGAGAGAAAACGGACCACGGAGGAAAGCAGGAGAATCTGGAAGTATGGCAATCTATAAGCGGGTGTATTTGGTGTGGAAGGACACTGTGTTTTACTCAGAGGATGACACGTGTGCCTCTAGCTAGCAGGAAAACACGCTAAAATGTCAGTGACACTTCCCGGGGCCAGCAGTCCCTGTGTTCATGTCCTCTTAAAAAAACAGTTTCTCTTGCGGAGCGTGTCTGCAGATGGCTAAAAGTAAATAGATATTAGGCTACTTTGCAACAAAAGTGCAACCTGCCGGAACTGTAATATCCCAAATCCTGGCAGGGCCTGCAGAAAACTGGCAAATCCAGAAAGCGGAATCAGTTCCCACATCTGAAGCGAGGGCCATTTTCTGCCCTGGCAGTTTTGTAGTGGCAAACTGAAACAGCAGAATTCCTTTGCTGCCTGCATACCATGCGTACTCTTCCTCCTTAACACGAAAGTTTTGAGAAGTCCAAAGGTAAGTGGCACCATTTTAAGGTCAGTAGCAGATTGAGATCGTTGTTGGCATAAGGGTCCAAGTTGGATTTTTAAACCCTGTCCCTCATGAAAGAAAAGTTTGACACTACTTACCTTTTCTTGTGGAGAGACGCATTTCTATGGCACTCAATAACCGGTTTGAAGGGATGTACAATTGTATAAAAGAAAGGAGAATAATTGTGCCTCATTGATCCTATAAACTGGATGAACGTTGTGGATTCATGTGTCTCTTGGGTATATTTTTTTGGCACAAACCTATGCTTTGCTTTCATGTAAAAATGGTTCTGCTTTTATCGTTGCTGAAATTGATCAATCTCTACTATTTATTTACACAGTGGTCGAGTCTGAACAAAGCAAATGCTCAGGTTCTGCCAGGGTGTCCTGTTTTCAGCTGTGATCGAAAGCTGATTGAATCTCTCTCATGTTGAGGGCTGAATGGGTAATCACAATATAGATGGCTTCCCTCTCTAACAAACCGACTGTGTTCCTTTGATGCCAACGGCATTTTTTTCAAACTTTACATCTGAAGTCTTTGGACTCTAGATTGGATGTGACAAACAAACCCAGGCTTTCGTTCCTCCCAAACCCAATGTGAATTAAGCAGGGCAGTGATTTGTTTACGTTTCTGCAGGGAGGGATCTAGAATGATGGTTGCTTTGATGTGCGTCCCGCTTGCGATGAGGCTGTCGGAAAAACACCACTCTAAGGTAAGCCCAGCATCACCGCTACCATCTTTTTCATATGTGACAAAAGCTGTTCACATATGAACAGTAACAGTTCAAAATATTAAATTCTACACATTTCAAGAGAAGAATGTTGGCCTGTTAGAAAATAAAAAATGCATACCCTAAAAATGTGTTTGGTCGCATTGAAAGCGGGCCACCGATCCGACTTCCTGCAGCTGCAGAACATCTGTCACAAGTTACCGGCTCTTTAGTGTCTTAATGAAAGATCTACGTGTGCCAGGAGCCAAGTTAAGAAATGTTTGCGTGTGTACATTGTGTCCCTTCTCAGGTTGTGGGGCACAGTGCTGCGAATCCCCTTGAGATCCATCTGGCTTTGGCTTTTTCATGACAGTCACTGATAGCGAGCAAGCTCTTGAGATGCGTTTCCTATGGGCCTAACTGAAATCGGCACACATTCCCTCTCAAGGGGTTCAGCTCGAACGGACTTAAATCAGTCACCCGATCTCTGCAAGCGGGCCTTCTCTGTGACCAGTCAACAGTTCGCTTGTTCCTAGTTGTATTTTCTTAAAAGAACTCTATCACCGTCTTTGTGTCTGCTAGAAGCAAGGGTGGAGAAATGACCTGCCTGGCGCTGGGACATTAATTTTCACCAAGCAATCCCCACCTTCGGAGCTTGTCACATTTACCAAACTTTATGTTCTAAGAGAAGAAGAAAAATTATGACATTAAACCCACTGTATTTTCTCTCTCCTGACTTGGTGTCTGTCATATTCTGTGTTTCAGGCCTACTCGGGAGACAAAGCGACAAGGATGCTCGTTGAAACGGATCTCTATCTCTGTATTATCAGAAGAGGAAACTGAGGTCCATCTAATTGCAAGTAACCTGGAAGAAATATCTACGGTCAGAAGATTGTGACCTTAAGTCCAGGGGTAAGAAGGGGGACTTTCATACTGGTGCCTTGCTCCTTAAGGGAAGGATGTAAAAAGAAGACTCCGTATTGGCTGTAGAGGCCACGTATCCGGGCCCCTCGTTTGTCATTTGTGAAGTTCATGGTGTATGTGAATTGCAGAGGTGCCTAAAGGGAAGACGGAAGAATCGGACCTGATTTTTTTTTTTTTTTCCAGTGGGGTGGCCGGAAAGAGGTGCTGCCTTCTTTCCTGCAATAAAGAAATGAAAAGTCTGTCTTATAGGTCACTGGCAAACGTGATGCTTTAAGTTCTTTGTGTGACAGTCTATTCAGGTCTGTTTGAGCAGCTGACACCATTTAATATGGACTGAGCCATTGGCAGGGAGAAGTTGAACCGAATACACCAGAAAACATCAAGAAGTCTGTGGTGTTTCGATGGCCTTAGCCGTTCCTCAGAGACCACTTTTCATCTGCTCCTGCTCTTGCTCCTCTTCTGGTGCCAACTTGTCAGAAGTTTAGGCTGCAATGCAACAGCCGGAGGAACTCTCTTCCATTCCTAGGGTGCTTGGGGAACTTGCCCGTACTTACGTGACCCAGCCGGTAATAACTGCCTACATAGCTGTCTGATTAACAGAGAACAGCACAAAGGTAAGCAGCGGAAACAGCTAGCCAGAAATAAAAGAAATAATTACAGAGAAAAGAAAGAAGACGTAGAGGTGAAGGCAGAGGAAGCAAAGGCAGAAAGCGGCTGGGTAGAATTCCCTGGGCTTTTTTCTGTTAGGGAATGGGTGATTTTATTGATTTTTTTTTTCTGCCCTCGGTGCTGTGATTTTGTGAAAAGGATGAGTGAGTCAAGTCAAAACAGAAAAAAGACGGTAGAGGTGCTGCTAGGCTTACCTTAGAGTGGGCTTTTTCTGACGGGCTTCATCGCAAGCGTATTCCATTAGGAGATGGCCAAGAGCCTCATTCTTAGTGGCTGGCCCATTAAAGATTCTTTTACTGCGAGGAGAGGGAGCGTTCCAACAATTACAAAGGAAACTTGTTACTTCAAAGATGCGATAATTTGGGAGAGCCTTAGAAGTCTTGTTTTCTTTCCCATAAAACTTATGATGTTATGCAGTTCTGACATTTCCTAAAATAGAATATAATCTTTTACGGTAACATCTTGCATTTATACAGGGCTCTTCATCATATAGCACTCTGAAATCTTTTCAGCAGATGCGCAAACTGGAGCTTAATGTAATCGACCGTGAACCGCAGCCAGGTTGCGGAGGAACTAGTAGACAGTTTAGAAAGGCAGACAAGTTTATATGGGTATCTGAAAGAAGCGATTTAGGAAGTTGGACAGCGTTTTTGAGATGTGGAGCTTGTCAGTATATCACACTGAAATGATTGCCTTGTTTTTATAAACATGGGAAAGGTAGGTAAGCTTTTATTCTGCACTTGCTTCAATAATGAAGCCGTTTGGGCCTCAATATTTGGCAAACCGAGACAGAAAAAAGGGAGAGGGAGAAATATGAGAAATGAAACCAGATAGAATTATATAACAGTTAGGGTTAGAAGGGACTTCAAAGATCATCTGGTTCCAACCTCTCTGCCATGGGCAGGGACATCCCGCTAGATCACATTACCCGAGGCCCCATCCAGCCTGGCCTTGAAAACCTCCAGGGATGGGGCAGCCACAACTTCCCTTGGCAACCCGTTCCAGTGTTTCATCACTCTCATGGTGAAGAAATTGTTCCTAATGTCTGGTCTAAATCTGCCCTTCTCCAGGTTTTACCCATTACCCCTCACCCTATCACCACAAGCCTTTATGAACAGTCCCTCTCCAGCTTTCTTGTAGGATCCTTTCAGGTACTGGAAGGTCACTATAAGATCTTCTCGGAGCCTTCTCATCTCCAGGCTGAACAAGCCCAACTCTCTCAGCCTGTGCTCATAGGGATGGTGCTCCAGCCCTCAGATCATCCGTGTATCCCTCCTCGGGACCCATTCCAACAGCTCCATATCCTTTTTACATTGAGGATTCTAGAACTGGACACAGTACTCCAGATGAGGTCTCACAATTGAGGTATAAAGGGGATTAAAAGGATAATTTAAAAAGGATAATAAAAAGGATTTAGTCATCTCTGTTAAAAATGCAAATAGGTAGAGCGTTTCTGCACCATGTTCAGACTAGATCTCATTCTGTGCCAATCATTTTTGCTGCTGTCACATCAACATTATGGCTTGGCACATCTTTTAACCTTTAGCCTTCTAAATGTCTTTTTTTGCCTTATTTGATGGAAGACTCAAAAAGGCAATTGGACCGCACATCAACTATGACCAAATGGACCCGTGTTCAAGTGTTTTGTTCCCTTGAGTTTCTCCTAGGGCATAATTGGGATGAATTCTACTGACAACTAAAAAGCCAAGATGGTAAATTGATGGACTGTTATTGATGCTTTTTGCACTTCCTAGGACAACAGTCTACATGAGGCAAACCATTGCAGATTAAATCGGTGAAGTAATACTAGTTACTTAGTGAATCAGTGTCTTGTTGAGCGTTTCAGAAAAAAAGGTTGCCAATTTTTTTTAAGGGTGTGTGACTGCTATAATATGGTGACTCTCAGCCATGCGTGCAACTTTGAAATTGGTAAACCCCCGTAGCTTGCATCTGTTCGGGACCCAGCCTATAGACAAGATCTCAGAATTTGATTGCGTATCGATATGAAGCGAATGCACACTTTTGGCTTGTGTCAGTCAGTCACCAAGGCGTGAGTCACTGAGCACTCGCTCTTTAATGGAGAATTTAGAGAAAAGTCAAGTGGAATTCAGCAATTTAATGTTCTCAATCTTCTTGAAATGGGTTCTGGGTTCTTTTCCCTCTCTCTTCTTCTGAAATCAGGTAGAGCAGCGGCATAACGTACTAACGTTTGGCAATCCCGGTCCTGTCTCCTGGTCATTTGGTGTAACTCTATTGGCTCAGGTAGGCAGCCTGGGTAGCGTGTCCTTTTCCTGTTACATCACTGTTGCAGTCCAATTGTGAATTACTCGTTTTCAGTTGCCAACCTGTCCCGTTAATGCTACATGCCAAGATATTATTGTAGGATAGTAGAACCAGCTGGAATCCGACCTTTATCTAAATAACCCACTGAATTTGAGCTTTCAGAATTGCCAATGCTTGCAGTTAAAAAGCTTTGCTGTCAGAAGCATTGTTTTGAGGGCGCCTCTTCCTCTGTGACATTTGTAACAGAAGCAACATTTGAAGCTGGGAACGCGTCTTCATCATCATACGCGGTACTGATACAGTAATACCTACATCGGCGGAAGCATCTTTCTTCACTCGGAAATCAGCACAACTCTTCAGAAACCTGCGGGGTGAAATGGTAAGCCCTCTAGGATACACTTTCTGAAGAACGCTAAACTCGGTTGTGATTTACAGTGCTTCCACAGAAGAAATGGGAAAGAATTAATAGAGAAGTGCACTGTTATCTCAGAAACCATATTCTATGATTCTAAGTCAGGTATGTGAGTTTGCCAGGTGTTATTTACTAATGAGGAGTAACTCCTTAGGTGTTCCATTTTGGTTTTGTTTGATTTGTGCAGTCACAGCACTCCAGCAAATAAAAATCTCATGCCCAGTTAGAGCCAGGGATATTTTTAAAAAATCTGGGAGCCATAGAACTGTCTGTAATGAGTGTCCCACCATATCACAGGGACAATCCATAAAGAGAGCGGTATTTGAAAACCAATGCGTGCTCAAAAAAAACCCCAAAACACAATGACCATTCAAGAAGAGGGATTTGGAGAAGGCACCTAACGCCCCAAAAAGTTGCTTTTTTCCTTTCAGTCTCACACTGAGCATCCTCTTTCTCTTTCCTTCCTGGCTACAGGAGTATGGTGGAAGGCTGACTTTCTGGTTTAGATACTTGAATGACTGCACTGGACCAGTGGGGCAAGGCCCTGGGAGCCCAATTCCGAGTTGATTTTGCAGAAACGGGGCTTTCTGCTAACACTTACATGATTTTAAATGAAAGCCCAGCAATAGGGTGCATGAGCTTCCACATTAAACTTTAGTTTATCCTCCTCCTTTGGTTGAGTACAGTGTTAATTACATCCTGTCTCTGACTGTTTTTTACAGGAGTATTTTTTACTGACCTCTCTCTCAATTTGCAGCGGTCCAGTCTCAACAGTCAGGGTGCTAGCTGAAAGATGTGCTGGGGATGCATTTGCTCGCGCAGTTTTTGTCTTGCGCTTTCTGACATAGGAAAGTGAAAAGTATAGTTAGTCTTACTGTTGGCATTAATATTGAAATTTTGTTTGTACATCTTTTTATCATATTTTTAGATCTATATGGCAAATTTGATGCCTCATAACTGTTTGAAAATGAGATGCTGACATGAATTGTATTTGAGCACTCAAATATAAAGCATAGAGAAATCATTAGTGTGCTTTTGAAAATCTTCTCTTTTCTTTCTACCTGCCCGTAGGCATTTCCTTCTCATATTTACAGATGGGCTTATTAATACTGCATATCAATGTATGTGATTGATCCTAAATTAGTTGTGAAGGTGAGGTTGCCCTCCAGTATTGTAGTGTGCTGTATTTAGAGCTCGATAATGATATGCATTCTGTAGCTACATGAGAACATGAATGCTGCATGCTGGAAATAACGCACGCTAAGCTCCATATAGTAATCTACGAGATGATTTTCTTATTTCCCTTCTTCAAGTTAGAAATTAAGTCGTCCTTGTCAACTGACTTATTTGTAGTCGGTGAGAATGCAACAGGACTTGTCTTCCATCTCCTGTGCTTTTCACTACTGGGTGTGTGAAGTAAGGCAACCTTTGCATTGTAAAGCATATTTTGGAATGCACGTTTCATATCTGGTAGGGTGCCGCCTGGTGCTGTGGCACTGCCAAAGGGAGTGAGATATTTCTTTCATTTTGGTGGTGAAAAGCAGCAGAGGCAGAAGGCGTGCGAAATCCCTCAGCTGAGCAAGGAGTGCCCTGCTGTAGCAGAGGAGTCCCAGTGTGGGGGATTTCTCTGCTTGATCCCATGCAGCTCACAGACGGGTCAGGTGCCTGAAAGGGCTTGGCCCCCTTTTACCTGGGCACAGCACACCTCCCTTCCGATGGCGTCTGGCTTGGTGGTGACACCTCTGCCTGCCCTGGTCTTAAGGGGTTGTTTAGCCTGGAGAAGAGAAAGCTGAGGGGAGACCTCATTGCTCTCTACAACTACCTGAAGGGAGGTTGTAGAGAGGAGGGAGCTGGGCTCTTCTTCCAAGTGACAGGGGACAGGACGAGAGGGAATGTCCTCAAGCTCCATCTGGGGAGGTTTAGGCTAGACATCAGGAGGAAGTTTTTCACAGAAAGGGTCATTGGGCACTTGAACAGGCTGCCCAGGGAGGGGGTTGAGTCACCTTCCTTGGAGGGGTTTAAGGCACGGGTGGATGAGGTGCTGAGGGACATGGGTTAGTGTTTGATAGGAATGGTTGGACTTGATGATGCGGTGAGTCTCTTCCAACCTGGTGATTCTATGATTCTTAGGTGACAAAGAAACGGAGCACCCCTGAGCATGGCTGGCCCTCGGAAGAAACGCAATGAAGCCTGGCATGGCCTCCACCCGGTATGAGGGGAGAAGGCTGAGTGTGGTTTGAGTCATGATTTTTGTTTTTATTGCCATCTTGTTATTTTGTTACCTTTGGAAGAATCATAGACTCATAGAATCACCAGGTTGGAAGAGACCGACCGGATCATCGAGTCCAACCATTCCCATCAATCACTAACCCATGTCCCTCAGCACCTCGTCCGCCCGTCCCTTAAGCCCCTCCAGGGAAGACGACTCTACCCCCTCCCTGGGCAGCCTGTTCCAATGCCAGAGAGATTGCATGGAGCTGGGCAGGGAAACCTTGTCCGACGCCCCCCCCCGCTCCCCGTCGTTCCCCCGCTGCCCTCGGGGACGCGGTCGCAGGCGGCGATTCCGTTTCCAGAGGCGACTCTGGCTCTGTCTCTGCGCGTGCGAGGGCGCTTTCCTCGGGGTGGCGGTTTCCCCTTCGCTTTGCCTCCTGCCTGCGGTCGCGGCCCATCGCGAAGGCGGCGCGATTGGCTGCCGCCGCCGACACGGAGCCCCCGAGCGCCGAGGCTCCGAGCGCTCACTCGCGCCCGCACAGCGCCCCGCGAACGCCGGCGCCGCTCCCAGCGGGCAGCGAGCATCAACTCAGACAAACACCTGCACGGCGAGGGGAATCGACAGCTTCGCTGGCGGCGCCGGGAGCCACGGGCCGTTAACACCGCGCCGCTTTCCTCCACGACGGTTTTCGGATATTTTTTCTTTTATTTTTATTTTTTTCTTTCCCCCCAAAAGAGGAAACTCCGTCTCTGATTTCCAGCTCCGCGGCCGCACCCGCACGCGCCGCCGGCGGCGGTCGCGTCTGGCCGAAACGAACCTCGCCGGGCGTCTCGGTGCCGCCGCTCTGCCCGCCGGCCGGGGCGAAGAGCGGCTCCGCAGCCCCGCCGGACGGGTCGGGATGGCGGCTGGGACGCGCCGGGCGCTGTGCCTGTGCCTGGGCTGCCTCTGCCTGGCGCTGGGCGACGCGCTGCAGGCCGGCCGGGTCGTGCCGCGGCGGCGAGGCGGCCCCGGAGGAGCCGCGGCAGGTGCCGGCGGGACGGAGCGGCTGCCGCCGGGGGACAGGGTCTCGGAGCACATGCTGCGGCTCTACGACCGGTACAGCGGCGGGGAGCGGGCGGCGGCGCCGCGGCCCCGGGACCCTTCGGGGCGGCTCGGGCCGCACCCTCGCTTGGGCAACACGGTGCGCGGCTTCCGCCCGCTGGCGGCAGGTGAGACCCGGGGCGCGGCGGCCCCTCGGGGAGCCCCGCAACCGCCCGCTCCCACTCGGGTAGCGGGGCCGCGGTCCGGCGGGCGGGAGCGGAGGGCGGGGCCCTCGGGCGGCAGGAGGCGGCGGCGGCGCGGACTCACCTGGCGGCCGAGCCCGCTCCCCCTCGGCGGCGCCGTGCAGGCTTCGGTGCTGCAGAAACGCGGGTAACGGTCCGATCGCACCCCGGGAGCCGCGCTAGAGCCGCGCAGCAGCCGCCTCGCCGAGCGGCGGATCCGCTGTAGCGCCAGGGGAACGACGTGAGGAAGAAGCCCAGAAAGTGAGGTTACCTGCAGCAACACTCGTGTGCTTCGGGATGTAACGTTTGCCTTATAGCTCTGTATACAGCGTCTCTGCCGTATGATATCTGGGTGCTCCCTGAAGGGAGGTTGTGGAGAGGAGGGAGCTGGGCTCTTCTCCCAAGGGACAGGGAACAGGACGAGAGGGAATGGCCGCAAGCTCCACCAGGGGAGGGTCAGGCTGGACATTAGGAAAAAATTCTTCACAGAAAGGGTCATTGGGCACTGGAACTGCCCAGGGAGGGGGGTTGAGTTGCCTTCCCTGGAGGGGTTTAAGGTGCGGGAAGATGAGGTGCTGAGGGACATGGTTTAGTGTTTGATGGGAATGGTTGGACTCGATGATCTCGTGGGTCTCTTCCAACCTGGTGATTCTGTGATTCTGTATGAGGGGGTGAGGTATTTAACACCTACATATAGTTTCTGGAGTCTTGCTTTATCAGTGTTTTGCACAAAGCAGTTGTGTTGAAAGTAAGGCCGGTTTGCTCATGATGGAGCGATACCGTGGTTTAGCGAACATTTAGCCTGTCTACGGTGTACTCCTGTTGAGATGCCAGCGGCAGTACAGGCGATTAGGGGTGGTGGCAAATGAATTTAGTAGACACATTTCATTTTGTGCATGGCAAATGCTGCATCTGAGCATCTTTGGAAGCAGCACTTTGCTGTCTCTGTGATTACAGACAGGAACGCTCAGGTGGTTTTATGAAAGCATGAAATTTTTTATTAAAAAGAGGATAGGTGGGGTGTATTTACCACAGCAGCATCCCCAAAGGGCCATGTCCTAGCAGAAAGGGAAGATGAAGCTACATCCCCGGCTCGGCACTTCTGCTTTTTACACATCTGATCTCTGCGAGGGGTAGATAAAAATAACAGAACACAAACGCAACCCTCGCTAGGATACGCAGCCTGAATCTACCAAGTCCCACAGTCTCACTGTTTGTGTGACACCTGTTGTGCCACGAGTGACAGCTCATTTGCCAGTCTCTTTTTTATCATTGCCCTAGGGCAGTGACCCAGCATCTTTTTCAGAGACGAGCACTTGATGGTAAAAGCGAGTGTTAGTCTGGGAGTTTCTGTGACTTGTGTCAATTTGTTCCTCTCCTAGAAAACTGAGCGCTGGGTGTCAGCCTTTCCTTAGGTTTCTTTGTGAGTCATTTAATTACAATTCGTCTGAGGCAACAATGAGTTTTGTGGTATAGCTGTGTGGAGAGATTAAATACTGTGAACGGAACAGCTTTAGCTTTTTAGCATTCAGTCTTACAAATGCTTTCTATTGTATGTTACTGCAAGCATTTCTGTTTGTAAGAGAGCCTTTAGAGGCCAGAGGCGTGAATACACTTTGGTTTTGGAGGATGATGAGGTGGGACCCCTTCTGGGTCATGGGACAGCTAGGTGGTGACCAGAGGGATAAACCCCCTCCCACTGTAGAGGATCATGTTTGTGACCGCCTGAGGAACCTGAACTTATGGGACCCTATGAGATGTATCCTAGAGTCCTGAGGGAATTGGCAGATGTGGTTGCCAAGCCACTTTCCATGATATTTGAAAAGTCATGGCAATCAGAAGGAGTCCCTGGTGACTGGAAGAAGGCTAATATTGTGCCCATTTTTAAAAAGGACAGAAAAGATGACCATGGTAACTACTGACCTGTCGGCCTCACCTCTGTGCCTGGGGAGATGATCGGGCAGATCCTCCTAGAAGCTCTGCTGAAGCACGTGGAGGACATGGAGATGATTAATGGCAGCCAGCATGGCTTCACCAGGGGCAAATCCTGTAGGACCAACTTAGTGGCTTTCTATGATAGGATGACCACAGCAGTGGATGTGGGTAAACCTATGGATGTGATCGATCTAATCTTCAGTAAGGCCTTTGACACAACATCCCCCACAACATCCTCCTCTCTAAATTGAAAAGATATGGATTTGATGGGTGGATGGTACAGGGGAGAAGAAACTGGTTGGAGGGTCGTATTCCAAGAGTAGTGATCAAATGGCTCGACGTCCAGATGGAGATCTGTGAAGAGTGGTGTCCCACAGGGATCCGTACTGGGACTGGAGCTGTTTGATATCTTCATCAATGATAATGACAGCGAGATTGAATGCACCCTCAGCAAGTTTGCAGATGACACCAACCTGAGTGATGTAGCTGCCACGCCAGAAGGATGGGATGTCATCCAGAGGGACCTGGACAGGCTGGAGAAGCGGGCCTGTGAGAACTTTGTGAGATTTGACAAGGCCAAGAGCAAGGTCATACACCTGGGTTGGGGCAATCCCGGATTTCAGTACAGAATTGGGGATAACATAATCGAGAGCTGCCCTGCAGAGAAGGACTTGGGGGTGCTGGTCGATGAGAAGCTTGACGTGAGCCGACAGTGTGCGCTCACAGCCCAGAAGGTCAACTGTATCCTGGGCTGCATCTGAAGAAGCGTGGCCAGCAGGTCGAGGGAGGTGATTCTGCCCCTCTATTCCTCTCTTGTGAGACCTCATCTGGAGTATTGTGTCCAGTTCTGGAATCCTCAACCTAAGAAGGATCTGGAGCTGTTGGAAGGGGTCCAGAGGAGGGCTACAAGGGTGACCTGAGGGCTGGAGCGCCTTCCCAGTGAGGACAGGCTGAGAGAGTTGGGCTTGTTCAGCCTGGAGAATAGAAGGCTCTGAGGAGATCTTATAGCGACCTTCCAGTACCTGAAAGAAGGAAGGTTGGAACTAGATGATCTTTAAGGTCCCTTTCAACCCTCTGTGTTCTATGATACTATGTCCATTTTGCCCACACCTAGTGCAACAGGCCTCGCAGGAATGCTTTGCTAATTTTACGTGCAGTTTAATCATGTGTTTTCAGGAGAGAATTTTTTCTGTAACACAACTCTTAGTTGTGGCTGTGAAATCTTTCTGTGGTCACTTTTTTGTCCTGGAGGCATTCTGGATCTTCTTGCAGTCTGTGGGAAATGTGGGTCTCTGAGATAAATAGTCTGAAGAATTTTTGGGTCTCTGTAAGCCTGCGCATCTTCCTTGGAGACCAGAAGGGTTTTTGAAACTTATCCACGTTTCTTGTCTGAGAAAGTGCAGTTGCACGTGGCAGCTGCATTCTTGCGAGGGACAGCTCACAAGAAAGAACTAAGACATGATTAATCCACCTGATTAATTGGAGTCTTTTCCAGTTTTTTTTTTTTTACCTGCGACTACCACGTTGGTGAGTAGTTTTTCATCCCTTGTGACTGAAAACAGAAAAGTAGGATGAAGGTTAGATGATCCATCGCTTGGAGCCAAACACTTTGACAGTTCCGGCCAGCATAGTCTCAAACTGCAGTCAAACCTCTTTGTTAGTTTCTGCATGCGACCGTTCTTTTCTCCTGCCATTTAGCAATACCATTCAACGAGCAGACCTCCAGCTGATAAAAATCTGCTTACCTTCGGTACTTCCTGTAGAGGCATGCTGAGCTGTGACTTCTGAGGACTGGGATCTGCAGGTAAGATATAGCGTGGAATAAATAAAAGAGAGCGGAAAGATAAAAGCCTCAAATGGGAGAACTTTGCTTTTCAAAGCACTCCTAATCACAGCATTGCTCGGGGAACATGTCTTGTATGCGTCATTTAGAAGACATTGCATTAATCAGAGGGTCTCTCATAGTAATGTTACACAGCCAGAAATTACTTCACTTCATAGTCTTTTATATTGACTGAATTTCAAGTCACTTTAGGTATTACACCTGCCCCTAGGCCAATTCCTGTGGTTTAAGGACTCCGTTGTCCTTTTAAAAATGCCTTTCTTTCCCTTGTTGTGGTATGAAACTCCCACACAAATGAGGTAGCAGAGTGCTGCTCAGGGAAACCGGCTAGTTGGCAGTCGCCAGCCGTTGGCCTGCAAAAAAAACAAGAGACACCTGGACGCTCCGGTTTTGTTTTGCAAAATACTCAGATGGGTAAGAGGGAAGCAGCGATCGAGGTAGAGCAAGGCAGGAGAAAAGATGAAGTTGGGATGCCAAATTTGCATTCCTGTTCTGGAATTCATTCCCATTTCAAACTACAAGTGAACCCCTGTAGCTCAGCTGTGAACTTGGGAAAGCGAAGGTTTATACTAGAAGCGCCCTTGCATTCCTAACTGTGCACAGGCACTAGCTCACTACTTGAATATCTTGTTTAAATGATGGCTAATGGTGGCTATATAGCTAAACGTTAGTCATTATCGCATCCTTCTTCAGCTGTGGGGTAGTATTGGTAGCCTGTAAAAATGTCCGTGTATCCCCTATAAAGGTAAAAGTGCTGCATGTTAGTGGTCTCGTTATGGCTTATCAGGGCCTGGGAACGCCCTTTGCAGCACCAGCGATGTTGGTCTCTGCAGACCTAACTGCTTTTTCTGTCAGTGCTTCTTTAATGTCAGCAACGGGCAATACATAAGGCCGTGGGTCATTGCCGGAAGGTGAGGAAGCACGGGTCGCATCTCTCAAGGTTTGGTCAGTACGAGTACTTCAGTCATAGTGCTGAGTCGTTTTCTGGGCCGAGTTATCAGTAAATAAGCTGGCATCTCTGATACTCTGAACGGTGAGGGATTGCACATCCTGAGCTGGCGTCCAGGTGGAGGCGGTCTGCATGATAGAGCAAACCTTTTCTGCTTTAGGCCTGAAGAGACCGTACCTCCCCTGACCCTGGAGAGCTGTGCTGTCACGCATGCAGGAGACTGGGGGAGCTGGCCCGATACAGCTTTGCCACAGTGTACTGGAGTCACGGTTTCATTAGAACAAAGGGAAAGCATGTGGGTGAATCATGGCTGAGGCAGTCATTATAGCTCTAGTGTGTCCATTTAACTGTGTGTACCTTCCAAATTATATTATGCATGAATAGAAATGAGACATACCTTTATGTCCAGTTTGTGACTGTCACAACAAAGCTCTGTGGTGTAGAGGCAAGCAACGGTACCGGTGCAGCAACACTACATCTTACCTGTTGTGACTCAATAGTGTTGTGTTGCTTTGAGCTCGGTCCTGAAAAATTGTTATCGGTCTGGCAGTGACGTACGGTGATAGCTTGAAGGGAAGTGGAAATTACTGTTAAAATCCAGTGTCAGACTATCTGAGAATGGTAGGTAACGGTGTATTCCTTGCACGTAGCTGTGTTGCGTTTATTATTCCTTTGCTTGTTTTATCTAACGTCTTCTCATCTTTACACTCCCTTTGTTGATGGTAAGTCTTGGGCATTTCCTGTGTTGTACTAGTAGAGAGCAAAGCTGAGTAAGCAGACCTCAGTTTAGGTAAGAAGGGACTAACAGAATTGGCTCAAGTGATGGCGCTCAGATAGAAATTTGCTGCTGGTAGTTGGGAAGCGTATCGAATGACCCAGGGGAGTTACTGCTACTTCAATACTGCCTTGCCACGAAGTTGCGTTGCATACTGCTGCAAACGAGTGTGAAATTTACTGACCGCAGACCGTCAGAGATAGCAGAGGTACCAGAAGTACAGTCCTGCTTTGATTCAGCTTGGATTTTTGGGGGTTGGTTCTTTAGGATTAGTGAGTACGAAAGTTGGGCAAGCTGTTTACATGAGAGGAGTTTGTAGCATAGGTCATTGTAAAGACCAAAGCTTTAGCTCCAGTTGGTAAGTAAAACTTCACTCATGTGTTCAGTGTGAGCTGCATGAGGCTCACAGAAAGCTCACCGTATCACCATAAAATTTGTTTTGATGCTACTCGGTACCTCCCGATGTCGGTGAGAAGTTTAGACTGTGGTCCTGATTTTGGCTAATAGTAAAGTTCATGTGGAGACTAATTTTTGGCAGTTACTGACTTCTGGATTTAAGGATGAAGTTTCTTTGAAGCAAAATGAAAGTTTTCTTGAGGAAAAAGGTACATTTGTAGATATTTTAAGGCTGCATGTTTGTCAGTGCACAAGTCTCTTTTAAGGCTAGCGACGAGCCTAGAGAATATTTATTTTCATGCATCTCTTGCATTGGAACGTTGGGTATTGCTGTCACATCATCGTACATCTTTGACACGGTGTTCCTAAGTTGTGACGGAGATCTGGGTCACGTGGTTAGGTTTTGTCCCAGTCGCTAGTAACTGTTTTCAAGATGATTTTGAACTGCTTACAATCCAAACTCTTCATAGCTGTATGATCCAGGAGGTCATACGGTAAGAAGAGCACTGCCTACTGCAAGTCCTTGGGCTCAGGTGTAGGGGTCACTCCTACGAGCAGCTTCTTGAGTTAGGCTTTTAATCAAAAATGCATATTCCTCCTGCATCTCTTTCACGCCATCACAGTTTCTTTATAAATGTGAGCGGCTTGTTTTGCCTTCCATTACAATACACCAGCCTAGAGAAGGTGTTTTGTTTAGCTGCATTCCTATTAAGAATTAAAATCAAACCTTGTCATTGAACGTGGGATCGTAGAATGGTTTGGATTGGAAGAGACCTCAAAGACCTTCCAGTTCCACACCCTGCCACGGGCAGGGATACCATCCACTGGATCAGGCTGCTCGAGGCCCCGTCCGACCCATCCTTGAGTGCTTCTGGGGAGGGGGCAGCCATGAGTTCCCTGGGCAAGCGTCTTGCTGCCCTCATTGTGAACAATTTTTTTGCGATGTCTCATATAAATATTCTCCCTATCCATTATAAAGCTATTCCGTCTAGTTCTTTTGCTATATGTCCATGTAAAATATAGAACGGTGATTCAACTAACTTCTTTAGCAGGTGCTCTTGAGGCACTGTAAATACTGGTTCCTAAGATCGATGTACTTTGCACTCTGCTGAATTACATATTAACCTCATCATATTAGCGAAGGTAAAAAGACAACCAGCGGGCATGCTTAGTTTGAACGTAAGAAACAGTTGGGTTTAGGTTCAAGGAATTAAAATAAGGTTCGGAATCAAAGCCGGTCTTGTTCCCTAGGAATAAGTAATAGCGAGAAATTGAATTAGTTCGGTAAATTAGTTTTCAGCTATTGGGAACTTACCTACATGATCCACTCTTGAGCTGGACTGAAAGTGTAAATGAGGATGTCTTCCATAAACAGTTTGGCCCTTTCTGCCTTGTTTCACCAAGAAAAGCGTATGTTGTTTTTCCTTTAATTTCACGAACCCGCATGTGTGATATATTGAGGGGTAGCATTCTGTCTTTCCAGTGAGACCGCTTCCTCCTTTTTTAATGTATCTGTTAGAAAGTGGATGAGAAATAGCTGTTTAGAATAAGAGGCCACTTAGATTGTCGGGGTGGGTAGGCAAAGGGGGAATATGGTATTTTGATGGACTCACCCGAATGGTGTTAGCAATAGGGATGTCACAGGCTGGAAGCACGGAACGTCAGCCGGAATGTGAAGCGGTCAAAATCTTTGAAAGATCAGTACCAGAAATGATGTTTTCGCTTGCTTAGACGGGGACTGCGTACGGTGTTTTAAGAGAGGAAGAGGGGAGGCTGTTCTTCCGTAGTCTGCAGTCATCACGGGTCAGCTGTGTAGTCAGCTATGCACATCTAGAGAGAGAGGGGAGGCTGGAAATTATACAGAAGGAGGAAAACAAAAGACCAGAAAGTTACTATGTCATCTCTCAAATTTTTGAACAATGAACGTCTGTTATCAAGTGATGTTCTTGCTGTCTAATTTGTTTCCTCAGAGTCGGAAGAGCGGTAGGGCACGTGTGAGTCTCTGTGGTCAGAGCTAGGTATTTCAAGGAAATCAGATTGGAAGAGGTGATTTATGGTTCTCGGGTCGCCTGATTGGTTATACTCCCAAGTAGCGTTCTAAACCTGTTCTGTGGTACTGTGTGGATATTTCCCATGCACTTAACATATGACCTAGAAAGTGCTGTGTTCGGCCCTTTCGCTATAACATTTTGAAATGCCTGTATTTTTATCTAAGTATTTCTTTTTCTAGGGAGCCCTGAACACCAGGAGATGTACATTTTTAATTTGACGTCACTCACCGAGTCTGAAAACGTCTTGTCGGCGTCAGTATATTATTATACTGGTCATCTGCTGCACACTCAGTGCAACTGTTCCCAGTCGGGAGGCTGTTCTTCTCACGGGCATGGGAAACCTGAAATTCAGATACATCTTTCGGTTTGGACCTTTCCTCCTGTTGGGAACCACGCTCGGAGCCTGGGACATTTTCCAATAAGCGTCTCTCCCGCTTCCCGGCAAATCCTTTCCTGGCACAGGAAGGATATCACTCGGTACCTGCACGAAGCAAAACAAAACAATGAACTCCTAATTGGTGTGAAAATTGGCCTGGCTGGCTGTCACCCTTGGAAAAGGGCAACTTCTCTCTACGAGCCGTACCTTCTCATTTATGCCAACGATTCTGCTATTTCAGAGCCGGAGAGCGTTGTCTCTAGTTTGCGAGGGCACTACCGTCATCCTCTGCCGAGGGTCTTTCCCAGTCCAAAAAACCACACGAGGAGCAACCTTGGGAAGCGACGGCAAAAACGCTCTGCAAGCGTCTCATTTCCATTGCAGAATAATGAGCTTCCTGGGGCAGAGTTCCCATACGGGAAGTACGATAGATGGGAAGACGGACAAACTTACAAAATCTTTCAGTCTCGGCTAGCAGAAAGGGCAAAGAGTAAAAAGAAGCAGAGGAAGAATCATCACCGAAAGAGCCAGACTCTTCAGTTTGATGAGCAAACGCTGAAGAGGGCGAGGAGGAAGCAGTGGAATGAGCCAAGGTATTGCGCCCGGCGCTATCTCAAGGTGGATTTTGCAGATATCGGCTGGAGCGAGTGGATTATTTCCCCTAAATCCTTTGACGCCTATTACTGCTCGGGGGAATGCCAGTTTCCAATTCCAAAGGTATGGTCTTTCTCAATTCTTTTGTATTGTGTGTTATTTCAAATGGTGCATTTTCTTTGTCTCATTCGTAAAAGGCAGCTAGTCACCTGTTACAGGTGGAGATCTGGCAGTTAAGCCATACCTTTGTGTCTCGTGCTGTGAGGAGCAGCTGTTAGAACAGCTAGTAAAAATACAGGGTCGAAATAGTTATTAAAAAATTCCATGGTACTAGTTGCTTGTCTGGAACCCAAATTTATAGACTCGTGGAATGCTTTAATTCATCTCCTGAATAGCGTTTACTGTGTGTGAACTCGTTAACCTGTGTACTAAACACAGTACGAGCCGCACGCAGAAAATTAGTTTCTGGACAGCTGTTGTTACACCTTAACGGAGTCTCTGCTGCTAGAGCCTCGCTGTGGTCGATCAGCATAGCACGCTCTTGGAAAAAGGAGTGACTCGTGAGCGTTGCAATGATATAGAGACTCTATGGATCTATAGGAGAAGTCAGGCCACTCCTAAGAATAAGCGGGAGAACCTCGTAGGAGAGACCGAGCGCATCCAAAAGCGATGGATCCCAGCCAATGACTTGTGAAATAACCTCTTTTTTTTCATGAGTAGCAAGAAAGGGTGTTGTGCTCCTAGCTCTGCTACCTAGGGAAATGAATTGCGCTCCTTAAGATCAAGCACCTGATGTCATTATTAGTGACACAGGTTCCTCTGGAATTTACTGAAAGCAGAAAGTAGGATGTGATACTCTAGGCGGACCTAAAGGGAAGGGTGCACGTAAGTAACACCTGTGGGAAATGTCAGTAAAGGTTGGGCCTTTGGTTTTGCTCTAGCTTCACGTTCAAGAGTCTTCATTCCTGCCGCAATTGAGCCCTACTGCTTAATTCCAAAACTTTTGTGGCATTTCAGCGGCTTAAGGGCCTGGGGGAATTGCCCTTTAAAAGCGACGGGTGGAGAAATGTACCAAAGGGATCGGAAACCCAGGGAAAGCAAGTTGAGAAAAATGCGACTCTCTGAAGGAGGAGAGGACTTACCTGACTATGTTCAACTGCTCTGGCAGGCTTTTGAGTTTCATATCAAAGGGAAAAGCGAAAGGTGACGTCAAGCGATCCAGTCGATTCCTTTGAATACATTGCACTGGGAGTTTTTCTTTACTGTCGATGGGAACTGTGCTCTGTCAGGCCAGTGATTTGGCATACGGGTCACAATTTAGGTAAAGGAATTGGATCTGGATCTCTTCCATTCTAGGGATGTGTAAATTATAAAAAATAACCACCCTTTTCCTCTGATTAAGGTTGGATTAGCATTTTGTGTTGCAGCTTTAATTGTAAAAACTTCTTAAACTGCCATATAAGAGTGTCGCTTTGGGTTTTGTTTTGGAGAAAACAACATACGGTACTCAAAGTGAAAGAGGTTAGGTACTTTAGTTCAAAGGAGTCTCAAAAAAAAAAAAAAAAAAAGCATCTTCAGCTCAGATGATTCCCGCCTCTACAATATTCTTTGTTTGAAATGAAATTCCTGCTCTGGGCTACTGTCATTTTTATTGTAGAAACTCAGTGAAAACTCGAGTACGCTTCAGACCATCGTTGATTCTTCTGAAAGAAAATTTTGGTTAAGTTCCTCTGTATTTCTGATGCTAGGAAAAAAACCAAAAATAGTGTGGATTAGCAGCCTCTTAGAAAAGCTTCAGCGTGTCTTGTTGTAAGTCCAGAAGAGTTTAGGTAGCTGTTTCTCAGGTAATTGGGGCTGGCTCTTTTGGCCTTTGAAGAAGTAAATGATAATCGAGGTACTGACGAACCCTGAGGATCTGGCACTTGCTAGAGAATAACAGTTTTGACCCAGTTGCCAGAAATCTTTTTTTTTGCATGAGAGTGAACAATACTAATTAGGGTTGTGGCATAAAATGGTTCTGTAACCTCATCTGGATCCCTTTTATCTGGTTTTGGTTTTCCTCATGCACTCACGATCCCCCAGTTAAACTTTCCGATCCCTGAGTTAAGGTTCTTTTGCTCCTTTCGTGACTCTGCCTGCTAGCGTGTCGCCTGCTTCCCTCAAGCCAGGGGAGTTTTAGAACTAAATGGTGGCCCACGTGTACGTCTGTTTGGTCAGAAGAGACTACCTTGACCTATAGGTATGCCTTGCTGCAAGGTCAGCTGCTGGGTAATTTTCTCCCACGGGCATGTGCCGCAGAGAGCCTGACAACCCTTCTCCAGCGGGATGCCTGAGCCAAAAGCAGTGGAGTGACGCTCGCGTCTCGTGGCCTAAAGAACCGGACCGGATTTGTGTGTCCTGCCACTAGCTCAGGGTGGCTGTGGCGATGATTGTTGAGAAGATCGGTTTTACGGCTAGTCGGCTGTGGCATCTTCGAAGGGTCCTTCTTCAAAAGAGAAGTTTCATGTTAGAGTATGCATATTCACTCTAACACAGGTGAGCTAACATTTTCTTTTGTATCTTTCTCTTGCAGACCTTGAAACCGTCCAACCATGCTACCATCCAGAGCATAGTGAGAGCCGTCGGGGTCATCCCCGGCATCCCTGAGCCTTGCTGCGTTCCTGAAAAAATGTCTTCTCTAAGTATCTTATTCTTCGACGAAAATAAAAATGTCGTTCTTAAGGTGTACCCCAACATGACAGTGGATTCCTGTGCGTGCAGATAACATCTTGGAAGTTCCTTGTGAATCAAAAGCGTAGGTGACCGGTTGCTGGCTGGGGACTGGGGGTGGTGGTTTATGATATCAACTTCTGGTTTGCACTGCCGGCTTGTTTCCTTTGGACAATAAAGAAAAAATTGTAAACAAATTGTAACAAAGTAGATGGAAACGTTATGGATTCCAAACAGCGATTCTGAGAAAGGAGAACACAAACTTCATTCGTCTCAGAATTCTTCCGAGACGCGAGCATTTGTGATGAGGACTGACTGTTTCTGTTGTAATTGAGAGATGAGAAGGCGATTAGCGGACGACTAAGATTTTTGAGACCGTCAGAAGAATGAACTGCTCTATTTTTGCCTGAGATCTTTGAAAGCGCTGGTACATGTTATTTTTTGTCTCTGATTTTGTGCTGACTAAGGCTGGGGGGAGATTAGAAATACACTATTGTTCATTTTAAGGCTAGGCTCTCTGCCTTCGGTTATAGAGTAACACAGCAAGGAAGAAAACCGAATCCTACATACGAAGAGCTTTGGATAATCTGACTTAGACATCTATCTGCTCATCGTGATCTGTCACTGACTGCACGCATGTATTCATTTTCATTGACGTATCGATTGCTGCTGCATGCATAGTTGCGGTTTCTTAAAAGCAAGAATTTGCCTTTTGCGCCACCGTGAAAACTCAGCAGGCCAAGGATAGAAATGCATCCTGCTCAGCGAAGGACTTGTTCCAACACTTATTCTAGAATGTAGTTGCAAATGATTTAAGAGTAAATCACAGTAGTCAATTCCTGACGTGAAATTAGTGGCCGTGTAACCCTTAGCTGTAGGCCTCGGTCACGATTATTTGATCAAAAGTGTCTCTTGGTGAGCTTTGATTGTTACCTTACTCGGATGGTAGATCTTTTTGGTTTACCTCCGTTCACCTGTAGTCTGGAGGTCGAGTTTGTTGTACCGATGCTGTCAATTTAAGATTTATTTCTAGCGGGTTTTGCACAATAAAAATACAAAACAGTTTCTTGATGATTTTGTGTGCCAAAAAAAATACATTTGAGAAACTACGGGTGCTAGAGAATACATTGAATGAGCATCCAGCACACCTGTGGAAATTTAGTTCTGTTACAGAGTAAATGTTTGCAAAAGTGCTTTAGAGGGAGCGCCTTTTCTATTTTTAGCAGTGCAATCTAGAGAGGATATATTTTGAAATGCCTTCGAGTGGCTAGAGCGGCGTTTTAGTTTCTGTTAAAAGTAAATGTAAACTGGCCTTTTCTGGGGAAGAGTCAGATGTTCCATGTGTAAATCAGCTGAGCTAAAAATGGGAGGGCGAAAGCTGTGCTTTTCTCACGGATGAAGAGGCAGACGACCAGGAGCTTTTTATGGCTGTCTCTGCAGTGAAAATGAGCCCGTGTCTCCGGTGCACGGCCACTGCCTTGACCTTACAGATGGGCAGAAGCAGCCATGTGTACCGGCTGCCTTTTCCTTTGGACTCACCTTTAAATCCAGTAGTTACGTCCTGGGTCTGGTGTTGTGAGGACGTGTAGGGGAATTCTGATGGCTAAACTGCAATGGTTTCCGAAAGTTGTTTCTTGCAAGATCTGCGCCGGTAAGTAAGTCCGCTGTTCATACAATGCAGTGTGATAACGGCTACCATTTAAAAATGCACCAGCACAAACAATAAATGTGAGTAAATTTTGTCTTCTTTTTCTAGAGAGCGTGTGACAAAAAAGATTTTATAGGGCTTTGAGAGGCCGCCTTGGCTTTGTGCTGGTATATTGTATTTATTTCTGTGAGGTGAGCTGGCTAATAATGAGTAGTGCTCGTATCGCCCGAATAATTTCTTTTGTTATTTGTGAGGCTCTGCAGCGCACACCTTTTGTCTCGAGTGGAAAGGTGGGAGCTGGTCAGTAGTTATTGAGGACTGGATTTCTGCCCACGTTGTTAATGCTAGGATTATGGCACATTACTTCCTTGGAATAGCCCTAGACTACACCTTCCCAAATGCAGTGCGGCAGAGAAGGTAACTCGTGGCTTTCTTGCTCTCCGAGGGAGGGCTGGGGGAGCTCATCCTGCTGTGAGGAGGTTGTTTTCCAAATGGGTATGTAAGATCAGAGTAGTACACGGCAACTCAGTGTAGCATCTATCTTTAGTATGCAGGTGCCATGCAGGCTGCCTTTGGAAGAGCGTTTGCTGGGTAGCGGTGAGAAGGAGCGTGGACCTCATTCTGCCCAAGTGCAATATTAGTTTTGTTTCTGTTGTTGTCTTAGGTTACCCAGGTGCTGACAGCTGCAGCATCTGACATTTTGAGTGAGCAGAATGCCTTGGCAATTTTGCAGGCCATGGACGTAGAACGAGATGTTGACAATGAGCAGTGCGATGCTGACTGTTCGCACTGTGTGTATTTTCAGTTTTCATGCAGATGATGAAGAGGAACTGGGCGATGGTAGGATCGTTCGATTTAAGCCGTGCGGTTGGAGATTTTCCTGCTGAGGGCAGCTTCAGGCTCTTGCTGATCTGTAAGCTAAACTGAAGGACCAGAGCTGTATGGGAAGCATCCCCTTTGGGCAGGTAAAGATGGGTGGGCGTTACTTTTCAGCCCCGACACTAGCATGCATGAGGCAGGGTAGTTCCAGCCTGAGTCTGTGTTCTGTAGTTTAAGTAGTCTCTCTGCTGTCTTTTAAATCTTCCGCGGGTATTTGTGTCTTCTTAGTGCTCAAGATACACGGCATGTGCCTCAGGCACTATTTCTGGGGTTCCAAATGCTCTCACTCATCCTGCTGTCCTCAGCCCGTTGATCCATCCTGTTCAGATCCCTCTGTACAGCCTCCCTTAACCTACGACAGTTTAACGCTTCCTCCCGCAACGGGAGAAAACGGGGAAAACGGGAAGGGCGGCAAAAAGAGCTTCGTCCGGCTCGGTGCTGCCGCGTCGTGGCTGCGAAGCGGTACTGCAGCCCGGGGCCCGGGGAGGTGCGCACAGGGTCGCTCTCTTTGATGATATCAGGGCAAACTGGGCAAATTGGCATAAAAGGTTAAATTAACAGTATAAGGGCAAATTTACCATATAAAGCAAACAGGGCAAATAAACTGTAAAAGTGCAATTAAATCATATACGGGCAAATTGACCATTGGCAAACTGGGCCAATTGCCATCAAAGAGAAATTTGACAATGACAGGGCCACAGCCAATCAGAATATGGCAGAGGTAAAGTAGGATTGAGAAGTGACCAATCAAAGTGCGGAATCTACAGCCAATCAAAACACAAAGGTGACAAAGTGGGATCAAGAATTAACCAATCAGAGCGCAATTCATGCAGCCAATCAGAAGACAGCGCTGTCAAGGTGGGATTGAGAAATAACCAATCAGAGTGCGGAACGCACAGCGGTTTTATGCCCTAGGAAACGAATGGGGGGGACTCAGTGCTGCCGTGCCGTGGCCGCGGAGCGGTTCTGCAGCCCGGCTGCAGCCCGGCGCGGGGGGGCGCACAGGGGCCCGAGGATTGACCGTGTAAGGGCAAACCGACCATATTAGGGCAAACTTGGCCAATTGCCATAAAGGGACAGATTGAACATACAAGGGCAAAGTGGTAAAAAAGAGCATAAAATAGCAGATTGACCGTATAAGAGCACACTGGCCAAAATGACAATAAAAGGGCAACTTGACTGTAAAAGGGACACAGCCAACCGGAACACAGAACTAGCAAAGTGGGATCCAAAAGCAACCAATCAGAGTGCGGTTATTGCAGCCAATCATAAGACAGCGCTGGCGAGATGGGATTGAGAAGTGACCAATCAAAGTGCGGAATCTACAGCCAATCAAAACACAAAGGTGGCAAAGTGGGATCAAGAATTAACCAATCAGAGCGCAATTCATGCAGCCAGTCAGAAGACAGCGCTGTCAAGGTGGGATTGAGAAATAACCAATCAGAGTGCGGAACGCACAGCCGTTTGATGCCCTAGGAAATGAATGGGAGGGACTCAGTGCTGCCGTGCCGTGGCCGCGGAGCGGTACTGCTGCACAGAGCGGGTTAATGGGATGACCCACAGGGGCGGGGGAGCCGGGAGGGGCGGGGGCGGTGATCGACGCAGTTAGAAGAGCGGCTCGGATCTACTCGGCTTCTGCCGGCTCCACACAGCGCCGTTCGGGACGGTTTGGCTCTGCTCTTCGCTGCCCTTCCGCCGGCCGCGGCCAAAGGGGTGCAGGCTGGGGCTGGGAGAGGAACAGCGCCCCGTGTCCACCTCCGAAGTCCCCCCGTCCCTGCCCGAAGTGCCCCGGTCCCCTCGGCTCTGCTCCGCGGGGCTCGCTCAGGCTGCGTTGGGTTCCGCTCGGTGCCGGCAGGCTGCCGTTGGAACGGGCCCCCGGGGAGCGCGGCCATTGACTGAGCGGCGCGCCCTCAATCCGCGGCAGCCAATCAAGCGTCAGCAGATTGCCGGGTGGAGGGGTGAGGGGGGAGTAGGAGGGGGCGACCGACACGCATGCGCAAAGGTTAACAAGCGTGCCGTCTCCTTCAATGGGACGCATGCGCAATGTCTCTACATGGGCGCCGCCATGTTGTACGGCACGCGTGCGCACTGTCTCCTCATGGGCGCCGCCATGTTGTACGGCACGCGTGCGCAGTATTTCCTCACGGACGCCGCCATGTTGCATGAAACGCATGCGCAGTATCTCCATATGGGCGCTGCCATATTGTGTAGTACGCGTGCGCAGTGACTCCACATGGATGTCGCCATGTTGTACGGCACGCATGCGCAATGGATCCAAATGGACACCGCCATGTTTGGAATATGCATGCGCAGTAGGTCGCCCTCAGAGATCACCAGCCAATCAACGCCTGCAGAGCGGCCATGGGGCGGGACTTCAGTGACCTCTCCCATTGGCCGGGATCCCTGCGCTCGGGCTGAAAGGGGCGGCGACTCAGTGCTGCCGCGTCGTGGCCATCGAGCGGTACCGCAGCCTGGGGCGGGGGCGGGGCGGGCCGACCCACAGGGGCGGGCGAGCCGAGACGGGAGTGGTGGGGCTGGGCAGTTTAAAGACTGTTTTAGGTTCTCGCGCCACCGTTCGGGACGGTTCTGCGCTTCGCTGCACTTCCGCTAACGGGTGCAGGCTGCGAATGGGAGAGGGGCAGCGACCCGTGTTCCCCGTGCGCCCCCAGGGCCCCCGCGTCCCTCCCAGGTCGTGATCGGCTCTCGGCTCGAACCGGTGCTGGGCTCGGGTGAGTCAGAGGCGCCCGGAGAGGCGCGGCCCGAGGGCGGGGGGGCGGCCGGGAGTGGCGCGGGGCAGCGCTCTATGGCCGGCGGCGCCGCTCCGGGCTCGCTGTCCGTGAGCCGCGCTCCTCCCGGGGCCGGGCTGTGTTTGGCTACCCCCGGGGCCGGCTCGGGCTGAGGGCCGGTCGGGTCCTTCGGTGCGGCCCTGCGGGGGAAATCCCCGCTTGGGAGGGGGACGAAGGAGGCGAGGAAGGGCAAGAGAGGTGAGAGGGGAAAGCAGGGGGGTTTATGGGGCAAAATGGGAGGAAAAGGGGGGAAAG
>WAAB01014580.1:34950-101542 GCA_013389865.1 Piaya cayana | reverse complement strand
TGTTGGCGATTGGAGCGGCACAGTCGGCTCCGGGAGGGAAAGCTCTTCAGGACTGTAGATTTCAGGCAGGCCTGGCAGGTAACTTCCTTTCTCCTCCATTTCTTTCATCATCTTTTCAAAATCTTGTTGCTCCTGTTGCCACGTGGAATGCTCAGGCGATGTTGAATGCTCAATGTCTTCAGCGAACGATTCATCCGGCGATGCAGTTGGTGGATTCTCTTGTGGGGGTAGAAAAACACTTTCGTCTTGTTCTGGAGTTTCTTCAAGCTCTACAAGTGTGCTGGTATTATCTTGACCGGCGTAAGCTTCTCTCTCCACTCTCCCTTAACTTAAGGTTTGTTTATCTAGTCTCCAGAGGCGCAGATATTGGCAAAGGCTCTTGTTTCCTAAGGTAGACTCATCGAATAGCTTCTGTCCCATCTTTTCCCAAGTTTCTTCTTCCATCAGGGTGTCGGCGCTCGGAATAATGCCTCTTTCATCAGCCCATCTTATCAGAGATTGCAACTCAGTTTCTTCATAATCAATTTCTTNGGCCAGGGTGTCCCCTTTTCTTGGTCGTCTTCCCCGCACTATCAATTTAATCTCCGGCTGTCTTTCAAGCCGAATCTGTTAGTCCCTGTTTCGGGCGCCATTTACCACGGCGAGGGCCAGAGAGCTTCACGGACAAATCAATATGATTTCAAATGAAGTCCTCCTTTATTGAGGGTTAACCAGTTTATATAGGGCAAGCAGGCCAAAAACATCAGGTAGACTCTCATTGGTCACTGCCCTAGCAACCAGCCTCTCATGGCAACTGCCCAACCCACATAACTTTGTTGCTAGGTTGCAAATCCTTGCCCCCCTCCAACTTCAGGTTACTTTATTAACATAACACAACATAGTCATTAACACTCATTGTGACTTTACCTAGCTCCACCCTGCCAGGGTACTTAGAAGAACAATCCCAACATTGATTTGCAACAGAATGTCCGTAGGTACCTTTTCCTTTCAGTTCTAGCTGGCTATGAATCCAGCTACTTTGGTTTTCATGTTTTATGTATGAACTTACATGTTTGGAATAAGGAATATTTGTTACAAGAGTGATGTTAAAATTAATGTATAATTTAAGCTATACTAATATTTTATATTTCCATAGGACCATTTTCACAGAATGGTACAACTGACAACAGAGGCTAGAAAGGCATACAAAGATATGATAGCAGCTTTAGAGGAAGAAGCTGAAGGAGGACTAAGGGAAGGCCAATCCAGCATCTTAAGCAACGAATATGAAAAAAACGGCTTATCAGAAACCGGTAAAAGATCTTCCGAGGACTCCGATGAGGATGTACCAAATTATAGTGAGTATTTACTAACTTCGTTTTTGGTTCAGTGTTCTCTTCATTCAAAGTGCTCTTAAGTCCTACAGTTTTCACTGAAACAAATAACGTCTGACACTTTAGTAGTTAGAAAGGGGGGAGATTCTGCTTTTCTGTGACTCTTTTTTCCCCCAACCTCCTAATTTAATAAACCTTAGATCAGCTCTTGCTGAAAAAGTCTTAAGAGACCTGGTAGACTTATGCTTTGCATTAAAGCCTGTTTGAGGAGCATCTTCCTATCCAGAAGTGTTGAAGTTCCATGAAGGCTGCCTTCTTCTAGAAACACATTCCTCTGGTTCTGACTATAAGTCACCAGACAACATCACAGATACTAGGCAACTTACACTTTCTTTGAAAGTTTTGAAAAATTCTAAGGATTTTTAAAGTTGATCCACATTCAGAGTTAACCTTCCTTGAGCCCAGGGCTGAACACAGGGACCTTAATGGATGCTATTACTCCTAAAATATTTTTTTCATGCATCATCTGATGTTACGTGGTGTATGTGGTATACATACCAACATGACATGTGGCATTTTATCTCAGCACTTACTTTAAGGAGGAGGTAGAGAATCAGCGTGTGATGTTTCGTTTTAAATTTTCACTCAAGTATTGCAAGTAATCTGGTTTTCAGGTTTTGTTTGGTTTCTTTTCTTCTAATATTCCCTAGTTAAAATCTGGAAGAGAAAACTTGAAGAGGAGTATAACCCATATGCACTGAAACTGGAGAAGAGTGCAACTGCTGACTTGGTGATAGTTAATTCAGAAGAGCTTCAGTAAATCCAGATCTAGTTCTACTGAACTTTTAACATTTGGGTTTTTTCAGATCCCTTGGAAGAGTATAGCAAAGAAGTACCTGAAATCAGCTAGGTAAACTTTTCTGAAAAAAGTTATCTTATGCAAAATACACACTGGAGTACATGAGGCACTGGCTAATGCTTTTGTGTTCTATGTTCTCTACAAGTACCTAAAAGGAGGTTGTAGAGAGGTGGGTGTTGTCCTATCATTTGGGAGAAGAGACCAAGAGAAAATGGCGTTAAGCTTTGTCAGGTGAAGTCGATGTTGGTGATGGTTGAGTCACCATCCGTGGAGATGTTTAAAAGGCAAGTACATGAGGTGCTTGGGGATATGTTTTAGTAGTGGACAGGTGTAGTTGGAGTTGATGATCTCAAAGGTCTTTTCCAACCTTATGATTCTATGTATTTGGCTGATGACAAACAGAAAACTGTCTTAGCCCCCAGCCACTTGAACTGGCTTGGCATACTTTAATGGTATTAAGTTCTAGTGTTGATTTGTTAGTGATTCAGTATACCAGAAGAACTTGCTAAAAATATAATTTTATTTGGGAAGAGATTCCATGGGCCAGAAGGTTGGGTTTATTTTTGACTCTTCCTTAAAGAACTCAGCTGTTTTTGATTGTGGGTTTGGCTTTGGTTTTTTATTCTAAATAAATTTGCTAAGGGGGGCACACTGACATCAATGTCAGTGTCTTCGAATCAGCAAGCAGGCAGCTTGATTAAGGAAGGCCATGGTGACAAAGTTCAATTTAGCTCTTCTGTCTGTATTTTGTTCTTCTGGGATCATGCAAGAGGTGCAGTGGAGAGACCATGGCCTGCAACGAGTCTGTGAAATTGCAGAAGTGAATTTGCTCAGTTTAGAAATTTATACAGTTGATTAATTGTACAATGATCATGTTTCTGCTGCTACTGAAACTAGTTTGTTATAGGCCCTGCTTTGAAGTTAAAGGATATTGAAGTACAGCAAATGTGCAAGCCTGTTAATCCTATCTGTACCTTCTCCGTGCTGACAGACTCTTCATTCCTTCAGTTTGGGGTTGTGTCAGTGTATATACGTAAGAGTTTTTATCAATCTCAGTTTGTATCTAAAGTAGGAAAAATTTATATCTTGTAGGAAATTAAATTTCTATCTTATAGGAAGTCAAATTTATATCTTGTAGGAAATTAAATTTTAAAAACAAAATTGAATTTACAGTGGTGGTGGAGCACCTTAGTTGGAATGTACTGTATAAATACCATTGTTTACAAGTTGCAGACATAAGAGGACAAGCCTAAGGAAAGTAATTGGAGTATGCACACATAACTTCATCATCTGTTCAGAAAGATGATAAAGATGCCATGTACTGCTGCCAGCGTCTCTGAATTGTAAGTGCTTCACCACATTGAACAGTTGTAGTGCAATACTTTGGAAACTAGCTGCCTCATGAAGTCAGAAGTGATGTGAAAACTTTTAAATGATTTTGGAATTCAAACAATTTGTAGAATATAAATTGTATAAAATCTGTTACAGTATATTTGTGAATTAAATGAAATTATCTGATGAGCTCTTAATGGTACTTGTAATGTCAATTTTGAGAAGAACATTGGTAAGAGAAGCCAACCTGAGCTGAAATGCACAGTTGGTCACTAGTTACGATAACTTCTTTGTATTGGTGTCTTCTAATCCTAAATGGAAATTGAGGATGAAATATCCAGTAATGAAAGATGGTTTTGGCCAGTAGACATCATTGATCCAGAGGTCATTTGTGATTTATTTGTATTTGTCCCAGGTTGATATTAGTCACTCTATGGAATGGAGACCAGTTAGTAAAGATCACATTAACAGCCTTTTTTTGGTCATATTTTTAATCTTGTCTTACTGTAGAAAAACATAAAAAATTACTGTGGAAAAATTGTGGGTTGTTCAGAATCTTAGGCAGTAATTTCCTGGTTTTAGATTGCAGGCGGAAAAAACAAATCACTATAAAGGGTCACAGCTGCATTCATTAATTGTGTTATGTGGATTTTTTTTCACAAAGTTGAGCTAAACAAAAAAATCTACCAGATTTGGTTTTGCTCCTTGCAGCACTTTGCTGCAGAAACAAGGCAAAGCTCAGCTGTGTTCTAAAACTCTGATTTTGCTTTTACTAATCTTTTACTAAGCCTTTCCACTCAGCACAACAGAACTTTGGAGCATACTGAGGTATGCTCCAAATCAATTGAACAAATACACAAAATCATTAAAGAAACAGCTTTTTAGAGTTGTCCCACAGACATAAAAGATGTCATACAAGAAACACAAGGGAGGAGAGGCGGGCATCAGCATTCATTTTCAGTTGTCCATATGAAAAAATGGAGAAAATGGTTTGTGTGTAAGAATTTTCACCCTGCACAGGTGACCACAACGTGGTCTGGTATTGGAAAAAAAAAAGGTGTGTGTGTGAAAGGGTCATTCAGCAGAGTCTTAGAGTGAGGAGACTGCATTTTTCAAGGTGGGAAACAATCTAAATATTACCAGTTAAAGGGTAAATTAGGAAGAAATATGAAGCTTTGTGGTATTGCTGGAAGCAGCTGTTTCAACAGAGTCAAGCTACAGTGATTCTTTGGTGACGTTTTACATGCTTCCAGATTATTGGAAGCAGTTGAGAAGATAAAACAGAAAATTTGTATTATGCCTCAGACTTTTTTGTTTATTAGATGCTGAAGGGCAGAATTCTGGACAGCAATGCAGTTAAACAATATCACGGTGGATTAATTAGATCCTCACGTTTTCAGTCTTCAGTTGTTCACTAGGAATATGTGAACTTGATGCAATTAGTCTTAGAATTAATTCAACAGAGAATTTTTTTAAAGCTACCACAGTTATCTCAAATATATAAGAAGAATTTGGAAAAAACTAGAGAATATGCTTCAACTGGAGTGCTTTGTAATCTATCCATAGTTTGAGCATTAGAAGTTCTTTGTTTGGTACGAAAGTTTATTACCGAATGAAATGCGTTTGAACAAACAAGTTTGCTGACACCAGAAGGGAATACTCTTCAAAATGCTGGAAACAGAGTATAGGTGTAAATACATTAAAAAAAAAAAAACCATAAGCACATTTAAGTACCTTTAGGTAAATCTTATTATTAATATCTAAAGCATATGCCAAGATTCTCAAGCCCAAATTAACTGTTTTGCTTAATGAACTCAAAACAGAAGCCATATACCAATGTTATAGCAGCACAAGTCTTACTGAGACCATTTCTGTTCTTCATTAAGCTGAAATAACTGGCATCAGAGAACCAGAGATAGTTCCAGTATGGGATGGGTGGCCTCTCTTGCACCATTCATAACATATTCTTTAGTGCTGTAAGGATATAGTCTTCCACCTCAAGTTTCAGGTGATTCTCCTGAATATCAATTCTAATGCCAGCAGGAGCCTCACAAATAACCTCTTTGAAGGTTGTAACATTAAGAGTACTGGGTATTCTTAACTTGCATATATTTCTCCTGTTCATTCCTTTGTCCATTAGAGGCTGTTTTTCTTGTTGCAGCTCTCCTGGAGGAGAAAAAGTTCAGAATGATGAGTTAATACTGCTTTAAGAATGTAATGGTTGCCTGTACTAACTGTTCGACATGCAACAAGCATATTTCATACCTAACAGTTACGAAACTAGTCTTTGTTCTGACAATTGGTGAAAAACATTAAAAGCTAAGATGATATGAATCTACTATGTTCAGTATACACAGATGTACTACTGTGCAGGATGAGAACTACTGACTGATTAGCACTTGGTTAGTGGACTGAATGACCAAGCTGACATAACCACTATTTATGTCATAGATAGAGAAGATTTTACTGCTGAGAGAGTCAAGAATGAGGGGACATGTACAGGAACATTAATCACTTTGTTATATAAATGCAGTTACAGAAACATCATAGACAATTTGTAAATTTGGGATTGTAGCATGTCATGTAGAAAGCACTGTAGGAGAATTTTTCAAAAAATTCTTACCCATGTTTTCTTCCAGTTTTGCATCAACCTATCATGTTCACTGATGGCACTTCTCCAGGTCTGAAGTTCTTTGGTCCATCCATCCTGACAAGTGCTACCTGGGAATTTTATAAGGCATGATTACATAACTATGTAATGAGAAATTAAGTTGATATCTATTCCTGGGGAGGACCAAAAGGACCTAGAAGGAGGGAAAGCCACCATCTTGTCCTTCATTTTGCTTTATCTCTTTTCATGGTATTTGGAAGTAAGTTCTATTCAAATGGTCATGTCTCCTCCTCTCTGCAGCAAACCGTATAGCCTCCAGCGTAAACAGATTCAGTGCTATTGTCAGAGATTCAAAGTCTAGATAATACTACTGACAAGTTAGAGTTTAAAGCCATCCAGGAAGCACAGAAATCCTCCAGCTAGATCATGGCACGCCTGGGGAGAAGAGTGTAATGTTACAGCTGGCCATGTCCGGTTTGTGATTTCCCCATTTTATGGTAAAGTTATATAGTTATTCTTCATTCATTCCATTGAGAACTTAAGAAGGTCTATTTTGCTGATTCTTGATAAAATTCTAGTTCTAATTTGGTCTGCCAGTTTTCCTTGCAGGATTTTATACTGTTGTGGTTACATACATGGTTGTAATATTTTGTATTTATTCTTCAGAATTCTAGCAATAATATATAATACTTTTGGAACACAGTGAAATCCTCTTAGTTTTACAGTTAGGGTAGTTTGAGATGCTTTTCATTCTGCATTTGAGACAGACTTCAGAGTAACTGGAGGGATGGCAAGACAACTTGTGTAACTTCTACTGGTTTTCCTTGTCACTGAATAAAGAAGGGTCCAGGTATGCTTACCAAATTCATGTTTGTTATTAACCACTCCCTTTTTCCTTTTCCTGCCAAGAAAATCCATACTATACCATTTTCATTGTTCTTGCTGCCTTTTTAAAGACTATTTAGACCTCCTCCAGGCCTTGATAAGTTCTCAAAAGGTAATTGGAAATGGTGTTCAAGTTGCATTGTTCAATTCTGAGTTCCCAAAGGTCTTACACAGCTGATGAGTAAGCTAACTGAGCCCCTTCCCAGCTAGTGTCCAAGTGAAGAGGTAGAAACTGACCTCACCCAACAGCAGGTGATTTATATGTCATCTGATTTTTTAAAATCCACAATGAAGGTTTCTCTTCATCATCTGACTTCCTTGGCATTAAAGAATATTTTTTACAATACCTGTAGAGTTCTGGCAGGGTACATAGTTCTAGTACTCATCTAACTTCCAATTTGTGTCTGTTAGTTCAGGAGTTTTGTTTTCATTTCTAGGTTATAATTGCTAATTTGCAGATTATCCTTTGTGGGAGGGAGTGGAAGAAGGCATTTTTATGTCTCCAACCTTTACATAAACAATTGGACATACTAATACAGTAAGCAAGAGTTACGATCTTAAGATATGCACAGATTTTGTGGGTGAAAGTTAGAGAGTTACATTCAAAACAAGCCTATGCCTACCTTTCTCTTCCACTGTGATGTGCACTGCTGATGTTGTGTTCCCAACTTTTGAGATGAATGAACATCTATATTCTGTATTTTCTGATACTGAATCTTTCACCCAACTGAAAACATGCACTCTGCTGTCAAACAGTGTATGAAATTGCTCAGTGATGCCAGCTTTCATCTTCTGTCCATTCTTCATCCAGACAAAATACGAGTTACTTGGACCTGTAAAAAGATCAGTCAGCTTATTTTGTAAGAAACTATAAGATCAATCTTTGAAGAGAAAACAAAAACCTATGACCTTGGGCGTAAATGGTTCAGCTGAAATTCTGGCTACCAAAACCTGGAATGAAAAAGAGCTAGCACTGGTAATTTAGGTTTGAGCCAAAATAGTAAATAGGCATGTATGTACAAAGGAATTCTGTCTAGATTGTCACAAGGGGGACTTACCCCACAAACATGATAGAACAGATGATGAATATCAGCACTAGCTGCCTATATGATTTCCTGCAGAGCTAGGCCACATTACCTACTGCTGATCAAGGTAACTTCTGGTACAAAGCTGAAACTGTCTGAGACATGCCTTGCAAAATGTGAAAGAAAGGCCAGCAGGGGGAAAAGTTCAAGAACTAAGCATGTCAAATATGCTGGAACTAATAATGAAAGAAGCAGAATTGGAAAAAGCACAAAACCATTAGTCACAGCAGGCAATCAGGCAAGATAGAACTTGGAAGAAGCTTGGACTAACAACAAAGAGAAGTCTAATCTTTTAGCCTTTTTACTATTATTTGTCTTAACCTGTGAGGGCAGAATTTGAATACATCAGAGATTGACAGTAGCCCAGAGGACAGAACAGCTGTTCTTGGAAAATTAGCAAGGTTGGCTGAAGTGTACTTGGCAGTATCAGAGCCTTTTCATTTAAAAGACAGATATCTGGGCCAAGTTAAGAACTTTACAGTGATTCTGATGTTTAAAACATGCCTGTTTCTCCCTTAGGGCCTAGGATCCAGGCAGGCCTTAGCAAGAGAAGACATAAAGACAAATTTGTAGTGAAAAGAAAAACTATTTTTGCAAGTGTGTCTTGAGAGAATGTGTAACCTACCTCAGAAATCATGAGGATTTCAGATTATAAATCAATGTGCCATTTGTCCCTAGAAAATGAGATAGATAACCATGCAGGCAGACAAAGAAAAAAAGGTAGTCTTTCCATCTGTGGACTTCCTCAGCATGTCATGTTAAATTCTTAAATAATCTGGAAATAAAACTAATATAATACAAATATGGAAACATAAATCAGTAGTAATGGTGAATGATAGAAAATATGATCTAGCTGAATTGTGTAATTTATCTCTGAGGGGAAAAAGGAGAGGGAACTGGCACAATCTCTCAAAAAGTATTGACGAGAGCTCCAACAGAGTGAAGGCAAGCATATGCTGAACTGAAAATGGCTAGCCTTGCACACATGTGTTTCTAAAAGTACTTTATGGATGATTGTACTTATTCTACAATTAATAGTAGATAGGTTATGTTGCTAAAGTGGTGGGAAGTTTGGAACCAGGGACAAATTATTTCAGTAAACTCATGCTGTAATTGGAACTTAGACAAAAGGCAGGAATAGTAAAAGTAAGTACAGCAAAAGATAGTAATTTTTTAAGTGGGTTAAAAAAAAAAAGCTTTGAAAAGTAGAAACCTGCCTTCAAAACACTCTGGATTATGATTTCTAACAGATGCCACGGTATGTCTGACACAGCTTGAATGCAGAAATGAAACTAGGTGGTAGCATTTGCAGAGGTCAAGGAGAAGTTAAGAGCAATGAGACCAGAGCAAAGATCAGTAAGGAGGGAGAATGCTATGCCGCAAGCCTCAGGATGAACTTTTCCAAGCTGGAAGAGTTATTACTGTAGCATTGTAAAGCTAAATGTCAGGTGCTCATATAAAGCTCAGAAGTTTCATTTGCAGCACTTTTAGAGTCCTGACACATGGGATTAGGGCCATTGCCTTCAAGCCATGAGTCTGAAAAATGTCATTTTAGGGTTGTGGGAGGAAGTGGTATGCTCAGTGCAGGACACTTCACTAAACTTCCTTCAGAAGTTAAAATTCACACCAGAGAACCTGTTTTCTGGAGCTAAAGATAACAGCTGTTCCAGAAATCTGACAAAAGCTTGGTTTAAGCACACATTTCACCAGTCCCAGGATATCTTTATGTGTGAAATTTTGCAATCTGTGATGTGTCTGTTCAGCCCCTAAACAAGTTGCTACTGACAATTTTACCCTACCTTTGTTTTCTGTGCAATGAGAAGCACTGGAATTCCCCACAGAATAACACTCATACACGGTTCTGAACACCAGAATCTAGGTTCTAGCACTAGTCAGGGGTTTTACTCATCTTGATATTTCACTGCAGTTTATTCCAAATTTTCAGGCACTGTACTATTACTTTCTCTACTTTGATTTTGTTTTCAGGACAGAGTGGAAAAAAAAAAAAAGAAGGGCTTTGAATTTTGAATCACATATGTGAAAAGCAAACTTTCTACAACGCTAAAGTGAGAAATTCAGACTTATATTTAATGGTTTGAGAGCATTTTTTCAGGATAAATGAAATTAATGTGAATATACGCTCTACATATAGCAACATTAGTAAAATACAAATTAATTACATGTCTAGTGCAAACTTTAAAATACAAATTTCTGACAAGTTTGATCTACTTACTTTGCCATCCATTTTAAGAATGCTTGAAAGATTTTAAAAAGAAGTCATTAAAATATATTCAAGCAGAAAATCAAACAGCAGGTCAATCTAGAAATGTTAGTAGCTATACTTGAGCAATCATGAAAGATTAACAGTTAACTTTGAAAACATTGCTTCAATCTCAGTAAATATATTATTTTCAACTTCACCACCTTAACAGTTTTAGAAGAGAAAGGTTAACAATTAGCCAACAAAATAAAAAAGCCTTGCTGCACTGTCTGAACTATCCATTTTCTCTGCACAAGTCATCCAGAATATCCGTTGTCCGTAGGAGTGTTTGCTACTTCATATATAGATTTCATTTTCTGTACCTCTACTTTCAGCACTTTCAGTTTCCACTGGCAAAATGGGCTTTCTGACCTACAACATGAAGGCGTATTTTCACAAATGGTGTTTTTAATAGCCATGTGACTTTCCTCAAGATTTTCCATGTGGAAAAGTTGTAGTGGCCATAGAAAGCATAAAAAACTTAAACCACTGCAGCTGCTTGTGGTTTTGTCCAACAGTCTAAGTGTATTCACTGAATTGCTGGTGTAAATTTGATCTTATGTTAAAATATTTCAATAGATAAATAAATAAATAAAATACAGTTGTAGAGAATTGAAGTACTACAGATTCAGAACAGCATGCTGATGTGCCCTGCTAAACTGTACCACTTAAGCATTTGCCATATACACATCAGATCCTAACAGCCATATGGTAATCAAGAAAGCTTAGAGATCCTAATTTAAATGTAAGAGATTATGGATTAAGTAGAGCTCCCTGACATAAGACTGAGGTGAGGGAGCAAGAGAGTGCTGGCAAAGCTCGCTCCTTTAGCCAAATGCTGCAGCTTGTAGGGCTGCATAGACATTTCAAAAGCTACCCAATGTAGAGTTTGGTTTAGCACAATTTTTCCTAATTTTTTACATAGTTCTCAAAGGGTAAAAACACAGCTACCCTATAAATTATTCAGAGAAGCATTCAGCATAGGAGGAGGTGAGTTGGGCAAAATGAAGCATGAGCCATCAGCAAGCCTAAAACCTCTTAAGGTTTTCCTAATCTCTGAAAGTTGATAGCAAATTGAAATCCAGTGAAGATAACTGGCAGGTATCCCAGTGAGAAATTTAGCAGCGTAGCAGGCCTTTTTCACAAATCCCCACAAATTAGACACACCAAGTTGCTACCAGAGGCAATTCTAAGTGACAGGAAGTTTAGCTCTGGGGAAAAAAAAACCTTTTCTGTGCTACCCAATACATACAACAACCTCTTTGAAAGGTCACAACATGCAGCAGATTTTAAAAAATATGTTAATCCTCGGGGAAAAAAAAAAGAGTGGCATCTGGATTTAGTGCTTGCTGTCTGGCTTGCAGCTTTGGCTTGTGCTGAATCCTAGTGAACTACACATCCTAGCTTTCAGAAAACCAAGGTCATACAGGAAGCTCTCATCCAGAGCTAGGATTAATTTTTACTCTGGGTGCAGAAAGATTATTTTAAATCAGAGATCAAAGTTAGCACAGGAAAATGTCAGTCAATCATTAATATGGAAAACAACTACCAGCACTATGAAGTATGAGAACAAAAGTTAGATTTAAGGGTGACTAGTTTCTAGAATTGAAGGAGCCTGAATAATTGTTGCCAACAAGCTACCAAAATAACAAAAAATTACTAAATGGGGCATTCAGAATAGAAACAGATTGGGAAAATGAGGAAAGAATCCTTTTCTGAAAATAGCGCATTAAGTAGGTACCTGTATCTCAGATAACTGGGTTTTGTAGTTTTGGGTTTGGGTAGTTGTTTTGAGTTTCTTGTTTGTTTGTTGGGGGAGCGTTTTTTTGGTTTTTAGGGTTTTTTGGGTTTTTTATGTTTTAATTTTTTTAACTAGGGGCAGTACATTCTAGAAAACAGATCAGAAATGGCTCAACAGCAGTAGAAAAAAACACCACCACCACTTAAAAAGCCAAAGGTAATGGATCTTTCTGAAATTCTAACAGTGATTATTACTTCAAATACCAAGTAACTCATACTGAGGAATGCATGACTAGCTCCTCCAAAACTTGTGCCTTTGTTAAATTACTAGTCCATTTGCATAACATTGGCACCTCAGGAGCACAGAACCTTATCAAGGCAGATTAAAAGCAGGAAGTGCTTCCTGTGAAGTGTGAACCATGTAAAAGCTGGAGGAAGTAGCCCCTCACTAGAGGAGGCAAGGCACAGGGCATGCAGATGAAAGAGGATGTGACATCTGCCTTCTTGGAATGGAATTTAAAAGCAGGTTGGGAAAATTACTGACTCATCTCTGAACTGAAAATGCAAATTCATAACCATCCACACTTCTTAGGGAAAAAAAAGTTTTTACAATTGGAACTCAGATAAATGTCAATGGATTATAATTAAATAAAGCACAAGCAAGCTAGAACTAGGGACTGGGAGAAAAAAAATGAGTTTCCAGTTTAAGTTTGTTTGAGCCTTCCTATCAGCTAACAAGGCACTACATAAAGTAGTGAAATAAAGTAAAAAAAAAATAGGAGAACATATTTTAGGGAATATTGTACTCCCCAGAGGCCACTTGTGGTCTCTAGAGAGTGCAAGCTACTGCTTTTGCACCTTTGTCAAACATTTGGCAGGGAGATGACTGGAAGAGATAGAAATGAGGTTTTCATCTGCACTTAGGGGACACTGCACACACCATGCTGAAGCAGCTCTGAAAACCAATTTCTGCCAAAAATAGTTAAGAAAACAGTGGAAGTTATGTTCCAAGTCTGTAGACAGTTAATCAGACACAACGCTAAGGAATTAATCATTACAAGTCTACAGGTTGTAGCTCCCACAGAGAAGGCAAAAACAGATGTACAAATAGTCACTTTGTAAACAAGGCTCACAGAGGTAACAAGAAGTTCTGAGAAAAAGAGCATGAAGTTGGGATTATGCTCCAGAGACTCTGACACCAGTCCAAACCCATCACATCTCACTGGGCAATACTGGGAAATCCAGCTTCTCAACCCTGGCCAGTGTTTAGGAGCTAGTACCAGGGTACAGCTCCAAGCTGAGACATTGCTGTATCAGAATTGCGTATTAGCAAGGAGAAAAAAAAGTAAATATTTGTGTTGAGTTGCAACAGAAGAAAGGCTAAAGTGGGAGGTAAACTAAAATCTTGTAAACATATAGAACATAGAAGCAAATACATAGCAAGGTGAATCTCTGTCCGAAGAGAAGACATAAGCCAAAATAATTTGGAAATTAAATTTGTACCTTAAAGACCCCTATGGAAAGTAGACTTCATTTTATTTATGCCTAATCATACTTTAAAACCTGCCATGGATTCTGTAATGCCTCTTTTGCACTCTTTTAGCCCCCCCCCCAAATCACATGAATGTTAAATTCAATGGTTTAAACTGGCAATTTTGTGACCAGATCATTTGGGTCTGCAAACAGCCTCTTCCAGAAGCAAGCTAAAGAGCTGAATTAAACACTGAGCAGCAAAACCACTGCTTTCCAGTTACTCCTTCGTATCAGTACTGGCTGTTTTCTTTAGTCTCAGGAAACCTTTTGACAATTTATTTTCTCTAAAGGATGGCTTATTCAAACTGATTAGATACCAATCGAAACCACCTACAGCCATGCAATGGACTTAATTTACATAAGCCCTCTGCTGACATGGGATGCAGCTGATAAAATTTACCAATTGGTACATAAGAGATGCAATACAACATGCATGCAGTTTCAGATGTTTTAAGTACATTACACAGTAACAATTACATGCAGACTACAGCTACTCATCCTAACTAGACTGATTTCCTCTTACGGAGTAAGATATTTTTGTGTCTCTTACAATTTAAGTATTTATTAATTGTTTAAAGAGGTTTCTGAATGGCCTCTTATTATTCTTGCATAGGAAAAATCTGTATTAATACAATCAGCTGTACACTGTGCAAGGTAAGGTTCTATTTAGAACGAAAAAAAAAAAGGAAATTTTTTTAAGAATAAACAAGATACAGTTTGTTCTACTCCTCCTTACTCTTTCCTTTTCTTGATTTGATGTGCCTTATGCTTAAATTATGTTTACACTGGGCTTATTCTAGTCCTTATAAGAAAATAATATAATAAAAGAAAGAAAAGGAGTTCTTCATCCATGCCTTTCCATACATTTCTTATCTTGACCAGGACCTTTACATATAAAAGTGCACAACAAAATACACTTATACAGAAAAACTCCAAAAACTACTATTGATGGCAGAATTTAAGAATGCAGCATCTGTATCATAATTCTTACAGAAATAGGATCATAGAATAGTTTGTGTTTGAAGGGACCTTAAAGATCATCTAGTTCCAACCCCCCTGCCATGGGCAGGGACTTCTCACTAGATGAGGTTACCCAAAGGCCCCATCCAACCTGGCCTTGAACAGCTCCAGGGATGGGGCAGCCACAGCTTCCTTGGGCAACCTGTTCCAGCGTCTCACCACTCTCATGATGAAGAAATAATTCATGTCTAGTTTGAATCTGTCCTTCTTCAGGTTATATCCATTCCCCCTTGTCCAATCACCACAAGCCTGTATGAATAGTCCCTCCCTAGCTTTCTTGTAGCCCTTTCAGGTACTGAAAGGTCACTGTAAGATCTCCTTGGAGCCTTCTCCAGGCTGAATAAGCCCAACTCTCTCATCCTGTCTTCATAAGAAGATGCTCCAGCCCTCTGATCATCCTTGTAGCCCTCCTCTGGACCCGTTCCAACAGTTCCATATCCTTCTCCTGCTGAGGATTCCAGAACTGCACACAGCACTCCAGATGAGATCTCACAAGAGAGGAATAGAGGGGCAGAATCCTCTCCCTTGCCCTGGTGGCCACACTTCTTTTGATGCAGCCCAGGATATGGTTGGCCTTCTGGGCTGCAAGTGCACATTGCTGACTCATGTCAAGCTTCTCATCATCCGGCACCCTCAAGTCCTCTGCAGGGCAGCTGTCAATCACATCATTCCCCATCATGTACTGAAAACAGTGATCACCCCAAACCAGGTGTAGGAACTTGCACTTGACCTTGTTGGACCTCATGAGGTTATCACGGGGCCACTTCTCCAGCCTATCAAGGTCTTTCTGGATGACATCCTGTCTTTCCACTGTGGCAACTGTTACCACTCAGTTTGATATCACCTGCAAACGTGCTGAGGGTGCACTCAATCTTATTGTCAATATCATTGATGAAGCTATTAAACAGCACTGGTCCCAGTACAGACCCCTGAGAGACACTACTTGTCATGGACCTCATCTGGACTTTGAGCCACTGACCACTACTCTCTGAATATGACCATCCAAACACTTTCTTATCCACCGTACCATCCACCCATCGAATCCATATCTCTCCAATTGAAAGAGAAGGATGTTGTGGGGGACTGTGTCTAAAGCTTTACAGAAGTCCAGATAGATCACGCTGGTTGGTTTTCCTGTGTCCACTGCTGCAGTTACCCCATCACAGAAAGCCACTAAGATGGTCATACAGGATTTGTCCCTGGGGAAAGGGCAAATTTTCATTGTCTTACAGAAGTCCCTATGGAGAAAGCAAACAGAAAAGATATCACCTAGACTTACAAAGGTGTTTAATGCTGATTTTGCATGCAGTTACAGGCAGAAGGCCAGAGGGCCACAGTAGGCCCTCATGGCTGAAAGAAGAAATGCCAATGTTCCAGTAAGATAATTGCAGTACTAAGATACTGTGATCTAAAGTAATAAGCATACTTTTTAATGTCTGTGATTCTTAGGCAAAATGGGTCTGCAATATCAGCCTGATTTTATAACCTTAAGTCCAGGCTTAAGTTATTTTCTGTTAATATACTAAAGGAACAATCTTAATTTTTCAAGTTAACTTCTAGATGCATCTCAAATAATACAAAAACAGGTGGCACATAACAGATCCACGCAAAGGAATGGTCTAATCACACCAAGATATGTTTAAGTCAGTGCAGAAATCATTGAAATACGTGGTATGAAACTACAAAATTACAAATAAAGAGCTGCTATCACATTTCCGTAGCAAAAATGCTGAAACTTAGCCATAGGCAGACTACATGCAATAAAGCACCACGGGCTGGCAAAGAATCTAATTCATATAGTGGGATACAGAACTGTTTAACAAGGTATAAGTTTTCCATTCCTTTATGAGGATAAAGGTAAACTAACCATGGTTTACTAAACAGCCCTGCAGATTACAGTCAAGAGTGTAAAAAATTAGAAAGTTTTAAAATATTTATGTAGTGGATTGAATTGTCCTGAGAGATGCAGAGAGCGCTTCCCTTCTCTAGGTTTCCAGTAAAACTGTTTTCAAGTTTCAAAAACTAATTATATATGTCTCCACAGGCATAATTACTACAAAACAGTAACAAAGGCAGGAAGAGATTGTCTGGGGATTATTCTATACTACAGCTCACAAAAAAAAAAAAAAACCCACACAAAAAAACCCAAAAAAAACTTGGAAAACTGACTGGTTTTAAAACACATGCCCATGGAAAACTGCTACTTGATAATTCTTTTCTTGTAAGAGTAGAACAAAGTAACAACTGAAGTAAAATCCCCTTTAAAATACTAATATGCTGTAATTTAAATGCTGCAGTTTGTAGTCCTAGACAAGTATCTTGTTGTCTAGCTCAAAGCACTTCCCAATGCAGGCTCATGCTGTGTGCTACACACCTTCATGTCTCTCCTGACTGAGCTTTCCATACACTGCACCACATCTACCAATGAGAACGTCCCAGGGCATCATGGGTGATACACTTAATCTGAAAAGCCTCACTCAAAAACGATCTACAAAGCCATTTCCAGAGAGAAGGATTACTCGTTTCCATGGGTAGGTCAATCTCTGACTGATGAGCTCCTCCTCCCAGGGAAAAATCAGGCATAACTTGGGGTGTAGGGACATTTGAGCCCAGCTGATAAGACCTGTGTTGAACAAGCACTTGATGACACTAGCACAGCCCTCAGGCACCTGGATGCAGCCTTGGGCAACGTCTGTTTCAGACTCAGTTTGCAGGCACTTTGTCTTAAGTTTACTCAGTTTGCAGCAGTGCTTGATGAAGTGCAGTGCGTCATGTTTCCCTACCCTTCTGCATGACTTTCACAGCAACTTGAAGCATCACCAAAAGAGAACTGTAGTGAATCACTCTGATGTGCAGGAAATCAAACTGGTTAGCTCCTTGCTCTTTTTTGATGTGACATGTAGTGTCTCCTCTCTACTTCCTAGATATAGTTTCTCAACTAAGTTTCTCAGTATCTTTTAAAGAAAAGCAAAAATCTGCAAGATAGATGGAATACATATTTTATGAACATGATAGCTCAACAGATGTATATCATACCTCACCTAATTAACAGGATCAGGCATTAGTGTCTAATCTTAACTTATGTGTGCAATCTCAAATTTCAGTTAGTTCCTGGATTGCAGACCTAGGCTGTTCTTGCTCCCATCAGAACTCATTTTTAAGAAGGCTTAATATCTTGGTATCGAAATGCCTTAGGATCGTGCCATAAGCTGGGATATGTCATGATTGGGATGATTGTCCAGTGGAGAGAACTCTGACAATACTCTTTGAACAGGCCTGTGACTACCTTCTGAATCTTCTGAGTTACAGGTCTCTTCCTGCATGGGTGTAGGAAGCTTCCTTGCACTACCTTTAAAACAGCATAACCAGAGGAACAAAGTATTGTATGTGGATGTTATCAGGTACCCATCTCAGTATCTCCACAAAATAACTACTCCTTTGAAGTATATTGCTGTGTTTGCAAAATTTTGATAACACTCTTGGGGTAGGTTTAATGAGACTGAAAAGTTAAGAAACCACTACAGAAAAACTCCCAGCTTCAGACAAACTAAGGCAGGAGATGATGTTTCTTAACACCATAGACACTGTGTGAGCCTGAATCTGCAGGCCAGAAATGCAAATATAAAGGCGCCACATTTTAGAATCATAGAATCATAGAATCACCAGGTTGGAAGAGACCCATCGGATCATCGAGTCCAACCATTCCTATCAAAGCACTAAACCACGTCCCTCAGGACCTCATCTACTCCTGCCTTAAACACCTCCAGGGAAGGCAAATCAACCACCTCCCTGGGCAGCCTATTCCAATGCCTAATGACCCTTTCTGTAAAAAACTTCCTCCTAATCTCTAGCCTAAATCTCCCCTGGAGAAGCTCGAGGCCATTCCCTCTTGTCCTGTCCCATCACATGGGAAAAGAGGCCAGAACGTAGAACGTAATTCTATATTCCATAGAATGTAACTGTGTAATTGCAAAAGTAAGTTTCCTCATTTGCATTTGTCAAAGATGAACAAAACCAAAAGTAAGCTCCCTGTCATACTCAGAACATACATATTACACAGAGAAACCAATATCTTCTCAGACTTATAATGGAAAACAGATGGCATGAATACAGACTAGTCAGAAGACACAGTAGTTAGTATCGCATGCCACAGTTTATGTTATATGTTGTTTATATTACACAGTTACCAAATTGTCAACTAAAAGTAGCACAGAAACTACCTTCACCAGCCCTGTAAGAATTTGTCTAGACCAAAAAGTGACGTAGAGATGGTGTGGTATCTCAAAATCTTTTCTATAGAATAGACATGACAGGAAGCAATATGAATGGGCAAAGGGAGATGATGTACAAGAAATTGCCAGGTAGATCTACCACTAGTTGCTGCAGAACATGCTGAAGTTCTGGCTTGGAAGAGCACAGAAACATTAAATACGACCTTTGTTTGATCCATTCTCCTCATTCCTGCAAATAGGCATATCGTGTCCAAACCAAATAAGATTTCTTTGGATGTCCCCCTGTACCAATCATGTGTGGGCACTTCTTCAGCTTAAGTAACTTAAGTGAGAAAATATATTGTGGGGCAATCTGTATATGCTATTTAACAAGACTCTCCTCCCCCACTCCTCTCCTTTTTTAAATGAAGGAAAGCTAAAATTGAATTTTCCAAGTGGATACTGAGATGAAGATCTCCACAAAGGTTAGGATTTAATTTTTATTATGAATGCATTTCAACTGTTCCTCAGTACACACAGGACTTTCTACTGTGTCATTCCCCTGTGACGTTAAGGTCAAGGATATACTCTATGGCTGGGGGAGAAGACATCAGTCTTTAAACAGAATCAAAACTGCTTAAACCCCCCCCATTTCTACTACACCCAAACTCAACAGCGCACATGAGTGAAATCATAACACAGGTGCAGAGATCAACTCAGTGCCTCTCCCCAGCATCAGACAGTATTTTGTTCAATTTATTTGAAGCCTGCCTTGAATGTATTTAAAGGGTTTAAAGATTCTGTAACTGGAGAGAAAAGTTCTATTAAAGAAACTAAACAGGAAACCCAATGTTTGCCAGTGCATATCTAGCAAGCAGGTGTTTAGAGAAATGTGGAGATGTGAAGCTCTTAGGGAAGCAGAGACACAGTAGGAGACAATTTGTGAAGGAAGATGTATTCCTTCCTTTTCAGAAAGGGCATGAGTACTCTCTCCATTCTTGGAAAAAACTAATTTCCCAGAAGAAAAATTAGCAATATAGGACAGGTGGCTGTTTGTGCTGTATCCACTTTAACTTAGTTTGTTGAAATGAGCCAGTTACAAGGTTGTATTACCCTTTAGTGAGCTTTCAAGTTTAAATGTGTGGGATGAGTAAGAACTCACCAACTCCTGAGTTTCCAGACAGCTGGAAGCAGACATTTGCAATTATTTAAAAAGGAAGAGATTTAAGTATAATGTCAGAAACTTCATTAAAAATAACCTTCCATTTTTTTAACCAGATATTATGGCAATTTATGTATTTGCATCATTCAGTTGCTGATGCCATATCCTTTAAGAAGGAAACCCAATACATTTAACACACTGCCAGTCTCATTTTACCTTATATTCATTGCTGAGGAAAATAAAGTTCCATTACATCTTCATTTATATAAGGAAATACCAACAGGCATTGAAGGAATGTGACTCAATCAAAGTAGAGCTTTCTAGTAAAGAAAGCATTCACCCACCACACCCAGGATAAATGTATACATGTTCACATTCAGGTCTCAAAGCTGCAAATATTTACATCACTTTGATATACTGATTTGCATTTGTTGTTGTGAGGTTTTGTTTGTTTGTTTTTAATACATGGAATAAAGTTGTACGAGAATGGTGTGACATATCAGCCAAATGTCTTGTTTCTAGAAGGGCGGTAAAGCTCTCATTCATAACACAAAGTCCAATCCTTCACTGCTTTTGGAGAGTAGTCAGAAATGCTTCCACAGCTAGTTCATCTTGCCCATGGCTGTGCCATCACTGAGTATCTTAGATGTGGACTCGTTACAGCTTCTTCCACTATTCCTACCTTCTGAGAAGTTAATTCCACAGGTTGACTACAGGACAATATGCCTTCTCTAAGTTTAATGTCAAGGAAATTAGAATTACTGACAGTATTTTAAAAGCAGCATAAAAGTATGATGGATAAATGCACAATGAGGGATGAAAAGGGTAACTTTAATTCCAATCTAAACCACTATTATCAAACAGCTAAAATCTTTTGTGTTGTTTACTCTGATTTTACAGCTTTTTTTTCCTGGTGGACAACAAGAAGTTTCCATGTTGTATACAGCAGCAGTGAACAAATTATTGCTGAAAGAACACAGATCCCACTGTTGCTCTTTTTAGCCACAGAAACGCAAATCATGCCTTTGTTAAGACCCTCTAAGGAAGACTTAGACATTTTGATCTTATTCCATGTAAAACTAACACACACCACTGTTTAAAATTAATCTATATTGTGTTCTTTAAATTGCTTCAAGTTGAAATGGGAAAGGCTTAGTTTAGTCATTAGGAAGACATTCTTCATTATGAGGGTGGTGAGGCACTGGAACAGGCTGCCCCAGGAAGCTGTTGAAGGCCAAGTTGGATGGAGCCTATGGCAGCCTGATCTAGTAGGATGTGTCCCTGCCATTGGCAGGGGGGTTGGAACTAGATGATCTTTAAGGTCCCTTCTAACCTAAACCTTCTGTGCTTCTATTCTGTGATTATTTTAATGAATAAGGTTTCTTTTAAAGACCTGTTTAGATGCATTAATCTCACTTACATTAAATGGGTGACTATTATCCAAACAAAAACTGAAAGACACATGTGGAATTTCTATAGAAAAAGAAATAGCTTTATCTTTCTCCTCTACACCTCAGCTACTATATTCTTCATAAAATGGAACGTTCCATTTCTGTAAGTACTTTAACATTGGAAATAAGTTAAGACTAGAAAGGAATAACTCACTTGGTCTGGGAAAATACACTAAATTCCAGTCCAACAGAAGGCATTTTTTAAGTGGCATACATGCTGACAGTGAAAATATTTAGCTGTTAAACATTTATATGCAATCACTATTCAGATAATTTCATCACCACGCAAGTGAGTCTATTAAAGTCAAGTGACTATTACTATACCGAAGTGCAGGCTGCTAAATCAGAGCCTGCATTTTACAGTACAGTATTTGTACTGCCAGATTCTTGGTAACAGCGTGTTCACAACATATCCTGAAATGGACTTTTTCCTTTTTTTTTTTTTGGCAACATCAAAAAAGTAAAACGTATACAGTACATGGTGACATATCTAAACCTTTAATGCAGGAAATGCTAATTTACACAGGGGTCCTCCAACTTACCTGTGGCTTGGCAGAAGAGGTGAAATGGTCCCCGAGCACTAACATGCTGTGCCTGGTCACTTAGGAAAGGTGGCAAGAACATGACCTTTACAGGGTCTGTGCTAGACCAAACACCAGGCTGGGTACTTGTGGGTGAAGTTGCTGAATCACTTCCCACACAGGACAAAAAGGAGGTACCAGTAGGAGGGAAAGGTATAGGAGATGAGGCTGTGTGACAGAAGAGGACAGAAAAGAATAAAAAAAGAGGGTGCTAAGGAAAAAGGTTGTAAGAATTATATCACACACTGAAGAAATAATGCAAAAAGACAAATGAATTTTAGAAGGGTATTCAGAAGAAGTATCCCTAGGCCTCTAGAGAAGGGACCTTTTCTATTTCACCCATGTTTCCTTCTCCATTCTTTTAATCCTACCCCCCCCCCCAGATTATAACCCATTCAAACAAAGCTGAGAGAGAATCTGCTCCAAATTACAAAAGTTTTCACTATTCCCTCTTAACAAAAACCACAAGGCACACTAGTATTTGTAACATGGAAAACTGTCTTTGTGTCAGGTTTCATAAAGTCAAGATATAATGCAATTTATTTTAATATTTATTCTGTTATATGTACATATAGAAAAATAAAAACAAACTGAATCTTGTAAAATATAAACCGTTTACACTAAAATGGTCTAAATTATGTTCGCATGAAAATTCAACATAGAAAAGCAGCCCAGGCATACTGCTATTTACTGTTAAATTGTACTCTACTTCTAGCAATATTTACAGAAAGATGCAGTGAGAGGAACAATTCTTCAGGACTGTACCGCACAAAATGCTTTTACAGACAAACAGTGCTGCTGTGAACCAAGCTGAGAACAAATGCACACTTTCACGTTTGCAGGCATGATTCACAAACAGTTCAAATGACTGATTGTTTGAGCAGCTCCAGTTTCAGTCTCCAGTTGCATAGGAGATTGGAAGGTGTCATCCCAAAAGGGTGACACTGCAAAGATTTGTCACAAAAAGAAGCTGAATTATTTCTGAATCCAAATAAAAATAACAAAAAAATCTGCAATATTTTCTTATCAGGCTGTATCCTAACAGTCCATTCCAGTGAGTCACTAGCTGAATTATTGCAGTTAAATCTTCTTGGTTCCTGTTCCACTTCCACAGTGCAAAAAACCCTCTCCCCATGTCATTGCTAACTGACAGCTGCTTGCCTGTACCATTTCATTAAAGAAAAAAAAAGAAAACACAAAAATCCTGTTTTGTATAGAGAAAAGAATGTGACTATGTCCAGCTTGATAGTGGGGGTGGGTGTGAGAAAAAAAGGAAAAGCATTCCTAAATCTATTATTTTTTCCCTTCCTCCCCGCCCCCCACCCCTGCCTTACTCCATGTTTTGTACTGATATTCATGTAGCCAAATGTCTAAAAAGCAGCAAAGGAAAAAAGCTTTTAAACAAGATTATCCCTGAGAGTCTGACACAAATCAAGCAATGCTATCCCCATTATATCTTACATTTTAAGACAGTTAAAAACATTAACTTTAACCTACTGAAGAGACCTAGTGTGCCAAAACACAAAGTGTAAAACTAAAAATAATCACTAGAAGCAAAGAAAAAAGATGTCCCAATCTGGACAAAAGTCTATAATTTACCAATCTGATAAACTAAACTTAATTTCCAATTTGGAATTAAAATGAAACTAGGTCTTTTTTTAATGGCAGCTAGTATGTGTAGACTGAAGCACTTTTTAAAGCCAACTGAATTAGAAAGTTACTTTTATCCTATGGAAATACAGGGCTGAAGAACAAGCAAGTAACTGTTTACCAGAGCAAAGTGCTCAGTGGGCAGAAAATTTGGAACAAACAAATGGTGATCTGAAACTGGCNTGCTACAGTCTGCAGACAAGAACACAGCTTCTCTAATCCAGCAAGATCTGAATGCAAATTGGCTTGCTGTACAGCTTAAGCAAGTTATCCCCACTATGGCTCAGCTGTCACACCCACGCTCTCTGTGCTCAAATAGCTAGCCACAGAAGCACAGCTGATTTCCACCACTGAAATGGATGACTACGTCTTTCAGTCCCCCTCCACATCTGAGTCGGCATACTTGAGCTCACACTTGACATCAAAGGGCTTGTCCTTGTCCTCTCGGGTTGCCTGCGAATCCCCAGGCTGCAGCTGGCTGTTCCCGCAATCAGGCTCAGTCTCATAACCAGTATCATGTGCCGGTTTCGGCTGCTCCCCACTCTGGTGGCTGACACTGCCTTGCTCCACCAGTGTCTCCTTCACACTTTGCTCACAATCAGAAAAATCTGACTTTGTTTTCTTCTTACCAAGCAGCATGACAGAGCGGAATTTCAAGCACTGCCCTGGCAAGTACCCTTTGTAACAGTTGTAGGAGAGCAGGCACAAGAAGAGAATAAAAAAGAAAAGGAAGAGGAACATCAACAGGAAGTTATCATTAGACTTGAGGAACATAGTCTTTTCTGGGACCACGTCAGGAATTGAATTGAAGAGCTCTGTGTTGGAGGCTGCACTCGTTAGGACAGGTTCAACAGGCTTTGTTACTATCCTTGCTGTTGTTACCGGTAATATCTGAGTGGTCAAGGTGTGAACAGTAGACCTTTCTGTTGATACAGCAGACACTTTTGGCACATCGCTATTACCTTCTGTTGGAGCAACTGCTGCAGTGGGGCCCACTGTAGTATGGTGGATCTTTTTCAGTTCCAAAACATGTTTAGCCAGCACTTGAGAGAACTTCTTATTCTTCACTTTTTCTTCTGATAAACACTGGTAAACACCACTGTCTCCTTCTGATAAATTGAAGATGAGCAGTGCCTTTTCAAGCAGACGATACTTGGGGCTCTCCAGTCTCAGCACATCATCTTTGAATTTCCAAACTACCTGTGCCAGATTGGACTTTTGAGAACACTTGAGTTCTGCTGTGCTCCCATGCTTGAATGTATGCTGTAGGGAATTTTCTCTTACTTTATCTGGAACATCAAAATAAATGTGCAGAGTATCAGCAATGATTCCTGTTTGCTCTAATCTGTGCAGTTTCATGAGACTGTACTATAGCCTTGAAATGTAAAGATTACAGCATTCAGATTACCTCACAAGACCAAGACGATAGCATGCAAATATCTTGGTGAAATAACAAGCTACAGCTGCATGCAAGACATCAAGACAGACTAAGAGACAGAACACCTCAAGCTCCTAGACAGCCTCCACTTCTATATAAAGAAGAGACCTTGTTGATCCACAACTAAGCGTGCAACTGAGAGAGGTCATTGTTTGAGAAAAGATGCTAAACTTGGTATCACTTTATATGCAATTAGTGCATTTTAAGTAAATTGGCAACTACAAAACATCCAAGAAGAAATTCGAAGTGCTGTTATGCAAACTCTTCTAAAAAAATATCAGCACTTTGGCACACCCACAATGCAATACCATAAATTAATGAAAAAACTAACAAGCAAAACTTCCATGGGGGTTCATACTTTGCTTCGATTAGAAATAAAACCAGAGAAAATCGAACTCTTAAGAGCTTTGTTTACTGCAGTACAAATCTCCTGTAACACTACTCTTCTTAAAGTTCTCCTTGATCTGATGGCAGCAGCACAGGCTATAAAGAAAGGATCTGTGGTTACTTGCCTTAAAGCACCATGGAGGGTGCTTCAGCTGACCTGTATCATGTTCTGAGCCCCCCCTCCCCTCTCGCCATAAACTCAGCTTTTTTCAGGATCATTTTCTCTGATCCAGCAGCAATAACCAAGCATTTATCAAGTCTCACATTAGGATGTCAAATGCTGTATCACAGAGACAGAGGCCTCTACACTAGAAGTAGGCATGGTAAATACGGCTTTCATTCACAAGTTGCTCTTGAGGTGCCCTTGTTCATTTCAGAGGTTGTGCACTGCACACTGAAATGTATACAAATACAGACATTTTAAGGCAAAATGCAGGCTGTACAGATGCTAAATATTCAAAAGCAGAATTTCATACCCATTAAAATATAAATGAATGCCCAGATAATTACAAAAACAAAGATGAACTAAACACAATGCTTTCACTACTCCACTGAGACATGTGAAATAGCTCTTCAAAGACTAACTTACCTGAACAAGACGATGCATCTCCACCTATGTTCTGAATCCAGTTCCTGTAAAAGTAAGTCCAAGTATTACAACTTAAAATCTTGTTTCCTAGAGCATGTCCATCCTTTCACATTAATCAAGATTCATCTTATCTAAGTAGCACCAACAAACACAGATAGACATGAAAAGGTCTGTACTTGAAAACGTTCAGTTAAATAAATGCCAGTTATTGGTATGGGGCAAGTCTGATGAAATATTGGCTGTAATTGGAAGGTACTCAAAGGCTACCATTACCTTTTAATTTCACTTTCTTTAAAAATATCAACGCAGGAAGCTTCAAGAGGTTTCCAAGCACAGTAAGGATCTCTTGCTAAAACACAGTCAACACAAGTAGTATACTTGTCACAGAATGCCACTGGAGACTGAACCACACCAGAATTGGAACCAGCATAGAGGTATTTTCTGCCCTAGAACAAGCAAAGCATAACAAAGAAACCCACAGCCAATTACTTACAAAAGAATGAAAATTCTGAAGTAGCTTATGAGAATGGAAAGTAACCAGGTCTACCCAAGGCTTTTTTAGTTTCTCCACAAATACAAATGCACTGACAAACCTCATACAAGGCAAGTCTGTGCTGATGACAATGCTGAGCAGACATACGCAAGTGTTAACAGGTAAGGCTTGCTGTATTTAGGACCTACTCCTCTTAACCCAAAGCAGCCCTATTGCCTTCAGCTCTTCTACCAGTCAGGTCTATGCAGCTCCTATGTTCTGTTTCACACTGCCCCCTTTCAGAATATTCTCGAAGAACTGAAAATGTGGCAGCTCTAATTCAGGATGAATAAATCCAGTGCCATCATTTCAAAACTAGCCTTGGCTACCAAATGCATGGTAAAGTTGCTAGGCCATGTGTCTCTGGTATCAGGTTGTAATGTCTACCCCTCCCCTTTCACACCTCAGAAATAGAGGAAATGTAATTAAAGTAGTGAATGAACGATCCCACAATTGCCCCACCACTGGAAGAATGGGCATTAGTATATTTATTGGAGGAGTTATCTATCATTATATTCTATCACAGGGCAAACACTGAAACTTCCTAGTAAGGCATCTGAAGCTTTTTTTGGAGATAAAGTAGAAGAAACGAGTAACATTTAAATATATATTTTTATGTACACACACAATATATATGTACATATACACACATACACACACATATCAAGTTGCCAGTGTGATGCAACATAGAAATAACACAAACACTATTACAGATATCTATGAACAAGCAAAAACTTTTGTTTGTGTATCAAAAGAAAACTCTGTCTTCAAAACTTCTTTCTATTATAAGCATAAAAGGACAAATAAGCATGCAAAATGAGCTTGCAAGAATTATGATATAAAGCTCTCTTCCACTGAATTGATCACATTGGCATGCAGAATTTTATTAAATATCACACAAAAATAAAAGCTGTTTCTAAGATATCTTGGCAGTATTCCTAAACCCCTAGCTGCAGAGCTTTTACTGATCACTAGGTAGTTACTGAAGGCCAGTATTATTACCAAACACTTCGAAAGAGTCATCCTTTCCTTAAGAGACTCCCAAATTTCATCCGTTTAGGGGTCTAATGGTACAAGCCACTGCCTAGGGTAATTCAGATATTTATGGCTCTATGGGTCTGAGCAACTAAGGCCAGAAAGTACACACACCAATTATCCTCCCCTGTCACAAAAGCACTCCAGAATTAAACCCAGAAACTGATTAATAGTGTGGAATAACTGCTGGGTTTGGAGCCTGCAGCAAGCCTTGTGTCTCCCAGCTGGAGCTGCCATTGCATGTGGACCTCACCAGATGTCCTCACACCCCCAGCTGCACCAACATGACTGGTCTAATGATACAGCTAGCGTGCATGAGCCTGTGAGATCTGGGACATCAGAAAACAATTATTTGTGCAACTGTAAGTCTCGTCTCTCTGCTAGAGAAGACTGTTTTCTCTTCTTAGGTCTGTCTCCTCAGAAAGCTTTAGCACCTCTGCTAAACCCTGATTTTCTGCTCACATATATGTAATGGCCACAAGAGGTCAGGATTTTTACATTACTCCCAACCTGAAAATTGGTGCTTTAAAACAATTACAGCTTTCTGGTCATGGAATTCAAGTGAAGACCTGCACGCCTGTTCCCTTCCATTCCGCACCTTCTTCGTATCTAAAGATGTTCAGAAGCTTGCCACCTCCCAAACACACAAAAATGCAGCAGGCAATATGTGATACTTCTGCAGCGTGAAATGCGGCCCTGGCTCTGTGCACAGTAATGGTCATCTTCCCTCAGGGCAAAGCTACAAGATGGTACTAAATGTCTTGTGGAAGAGCAAAATGAGTGCTGTGATTCTTATGGCACTTACTTTTTTGAATGAAAGCAAAAGAGTTTGGACTGGCTCAAAGTTTGGAAAAAGCTGTGTTTCTTCAATAATATGCATTCCATTTTCATAGCTGATAGCTTTGTGCAGGGCTCCCCGATCTGAAACAACAGAACAATGTATTTACATAAGATCCTTAAAATAAAAAGGCACAGAAAAAAAATTACTGTAAGTTGCCTCAATAGTCTGCTTGCTGTTCAGCTGAAAACTTCAGACAACCCTGTGCCAATGGCAACTATTAAACCTGCCATCTATAAGGAGTTCTGAGCAAAAAATAATAGTTTGGGACAAAAGACTACAGAGGCATTATCTTATGTGTGGTTTTGCTGAATTTACTGCAGTTTTGCAGTTCTTTTCCTGCAATGTTTTTCCAAAGTATGTAAGGTTTTCCATTTAACTCATGATAGCCGTTTGCTTTTTAATGAAAATGCCAGCTGGAGCTAAAATACCAAGAATATGGATATCTTAAGGATTCTCCTCTTTGAACATATTTCAGCCTAAAGAATCAGTACCTTATTTTAAAAAAGTGTTTTGCAGAACTCACCTGTACTGATGAACATAACATCATACATGGTGCCATTGAGCGTTCTGACTCTGTCTACTACAATCTGAGTATACTTCACATCTCGTTTTACTAGTCGAGGTCTGTCTCCCATTGGAGTCACTGAGTCATCCATTAGAGGATGATCTTTAACAAACTGCAATGTTTTGTCCGGTAAATTCAGAGAATTCATGTAGTTTGATGCTCTAGCTTCATTAGTTATACACTAGCAGGGTCGGAAACAAAGGAAAACAACAAGAGAGTCAATCAAATTATATAATTTACTTGTACAAGACAGAGACAATTAAAAGCCTCTACATGCACTTTCTTCTCTTCATTATTTTGGCCAGTAAGCACACCTTTACATTACACTCATTTTACTGAGGAAGGTCTTCTGGTCTTGTAGCACTTTGGCTTCTGTGACATACCTATCCCTGAGCTCCAACAACGTTGTTGCTTGGGTCCGAAATACATTTTAGGAAAATAAATTTCTGGTACCTCTTAACTGTCACCTCATTCACCAGTGGCAATAAGATGACTCTATGTAACATGAAAAAGTAAGAGAAGTGTGAAAGAGACCCATCACTCATCAACTAGTTTGCAGAACAGTGCACTCCATTGGATATATCTGCTGAACCTACTGAGACAACGTGATAATTGCTACACTTCTGTTCAGCTGAACTGAGAAGTACTGGATATTACCTAGCAGGTATTTCACCACTAGAAAATAAGCACCAAAATAATGATTGTAAAAAAACAGCATATAAATCAACTACAAATTAAAAAAGCCAATTTTGATTCCCAGATACAAAGTTCAGAATAAATCACTTGAGTCTTTATAACAAATAGTATCCAGATCAGGGCAAACCAAAATTAAGCCTTAGTAGGTTATCTAATATTTCCTAATTACTTTACTCCTGAGCATTAAGAAAAGACTAGCCAACAGGTTCAAGACCACAGAAACTTACCGCACCAGGTCGAGGATTAGGAATTTCCCCATTGTATCGTACCCACTTTGTATGAGACTGTTCTACTGTAGCACTCTGCATGTATTTTCCTTTTGAGAAAACCTCTTCTACAGTAGACAGATTATATGCACACACTGCTGACAGCCCCACATTATTCCTAAAAGTTCAGGATTAAAGGAAAAAAAAGAATCATAGGAGTACTACTTGTGGTAGTAACTAACTTGAGATTAGAAATATTTATCCAGGAAAAGTCTACACCACACTTACAGTTGTGGGGTGAAAACTCCATATATCACTGGTTCCTTCAAAGTTGGAGACTTGAGAATAAAAACATCATTGATAATGTTGAAAATTAAATTCTTATCAGGGATGGTACAAATTAATCTGGCCTTGAGAAAGGAAGTCCATTTTTTCTGCAAGGTCCTTAATCCTCCTTGGTCTCTCTTTTGATATTAAAAAAACAAAAAGGTATTTGTGAGAAGTAGTAGTTTTGCATTTAAGAACCACTGCTATATAGCACAAACTTACTGCGACCTTTTATTTTCTAACATTTCATCTAGAGTGCCATCAATAAATGTTAACACTTTCAAAAAAGAAAAGCAAGGAAGCCAAAGGAAAAAAAGTGGATTCAAAAAAAATAATGCAAACAATTTCTACCAACATGATCACATAAGGGACTTAGAAAAGAACCATATTTCAGTAATACTTCAAAAATTGAGATTAGCAGCCTACTTCTAGTAAAAAAAACTTAGAACAATAATTATAAGGAAGAATTTACTGTCCCTTAAAAGATGTAAGTAACATTGCATCCATTCTGTTACCTTTAAACTGTGATTTAAACTATGTTGCAATATGCACTAAACTTGCTGGACATTTAATTTCATTACAAGAAATGCAGCAATGGCTTAACACTGCCACTTTGTATTTCCCATTTACTATCCAATGCTCATGCAAAGTATTGAAGGAAATCTGCAAAATTTCTGAAAACAATTAAGTGTAAATGCTTATAGATTTGAAGCTTGCCATTGTTTGGGATTTCAAGCAAATAGGAGCAATAAAACTCTCATTCTGTGATACCCTCCCCCTGTTTTAAGCATGCACAAGCTGTCAGTGGACAGTGGGAAATAAAAGTAAGCCCTATGTAAACCTGCCTCCAGCTGCTTGTTTAAAGGAAATCTCAAGGGCACTAACTTGTTATTGATGTTTTGACTTCCATGTTTAAATATGAAACAGTAAAGTCAAAATAAAACATTTCAACCTCATCAAAATGGAAGAGATAGATAAATTTCCTGTTGGGGAAATAAAAAAAAAGTCCTGAGGAAATGGATACATTCCATTGCAAAGTTTTTTGTTAAATCAATATTTCCTTCTGGAAAGAATCTTCCATCAACAAGATTTTTAACCAACACTCCTGAGTATGTACTTTGATCACCCTAACACATGGAGCTTTAAACACAGAGACAGAATCAGGCTGCCGGTGACCATTTTCCTGGAGGCTCTGGAAGCTCTAACAGCTTCACGGAAGTCCCATCTGCTACATCACTGTCAAAAGCTATTCTGCTGTGAACACAGCTACAGTTTTCTTCGTACACAACTACCTCAAAGTAGCTTGACAAATATATTATCTGCTCAGCTTAAACCAAATACAATATCTTTGGTGGTGTTTTGTGGTAGCTGGGATTCTTCCCCCAAGGATAGGCAGAATGCTCAGATGTAATGAAATTTTCCTATTGTGCAAAATTGATAAATCAAATATTTGTTCCCATAGCAACAATTTGGATTTCTCAGTTCTGAAGAACTGATTGAAATTTCTGATTGACTAAGTCTGACATCTTCCATTTAATTGGTAGTAAGTCCACAATAATAAATGCTTTTTAACACACAAAATTCTAGTTGAATAAATAAAAGTAAATTAACTAAGTCACACCTTGCACACTCTAGCTATTCTTGGAATCATCAGTTTTCCAACAAATTCATACTCCACAGACACCTCCGTGAAAAAGAAGTATATCTTGTCGTCATCTCCATCTGTGCTGTTCTGATCTGCTCTTATCACGTCAGCAAAAACAAAATTGGGCTCTATAGACACAAAGAGAAAAGTTTTTTTATTATATATGAGACAACTAACTTAGAGTCCTCTTTTGTCCAAACCTCACACTGCATTTACCTGCTTTCTAGTCACTGACCTGCCTACATAATTTCCTGCTCATGATATGAACAGCATCTCTAAAAAACCATAAATAAATTAAAAACCCAAACCCACTAACCCTACATGAATACACTAAGACACCCGAGAGATATCTATGGTCTGATACCTTGTTACTTCAATGTTCTTAAGTCCACACTCAAGTGTGGTCTTCTAATGGGCTTGGAGAGATACCCTCCTTTGTCTGCCTTTGCTCTATTTCAGCTTTCAGCTGAAACACTCAATACAATCCAGTAACCTTTGGACATAATGTATCTTTTAGAATATACTAACTTCATTATTTCAATCCTTTTTGACAGAAAGCCACAAGCTTCTGAGCATTCAAAAACTTACTAAATTTTGTATTTCGGGAACTGAAATCATCAGGAACTGAAGTCACTAGAAACCATGATCAGTTTGATTTGAAAGCCTGTTATAGACCAAAACCATTCTCCTCCTTACCAGATCATAACTATGCTGCATTATTGCAAAGATGAACAAGCAGCTAGAAAACAAATCACAGCTGTTTAAAATCAAGTTGAAGCCTGTATGTCTTGAAGTTGTTTTCATTGTTAACGCTGATGAAAACCCTTAAGTTTCAAAACTGAATCTCTTGATGGCACACAGTCACACACCGGTGTATGCCAGCATAACAAAATCCACCCTCTTTGAGATATCAGACAATTGCCCCTTACCTTGTGTAATACATTACAAGTCTTTGTCTGTAAGTGTAACGTTGTAGAGGAAAAAACAATTTGGTTGGGCCAGTTTTTATGCCTGCTTACCGTTCAGCCAAGGTATTGCATACTCTGTTCTCAGAGGGCTTTGATGAGAGTGCCGTGAAATGATAGGTTCACTTCCCAAGAAATTGTATGAGGTCCCAGAATAAAGCTCCTCATCTTCAACATTAAAAAAAAAGAAGTATTATAGACTTCTTAATGTACTGGATACCAAAAAGAGTACATAAATATTTTGGGAGACTATGTAAGTTTAAAATTCCCACAAGAAAGGATAAAGAAGGATATTCTCTGAATTGCCCCAGACATGTCTTCTACATTTACATTTCTGCTGACCATTCTCAAGGGTAACGCTACCACAGCTGGGTTTATTATTGTTCTAACACAAGTAATAGTCAAAAGTCAAGGTTGTTTTTATGGTACTTCAAAACTAAACCTACAGTTTATGTTCAAACATACAAATTTATAAAAGAAACACCACAGAAGTTTTGAAAGTAATTACCTTACGCTTTCTATGCCACCATAACTGAAAATCAACTTTTAAGAATTTAGGCAACAAAGCAGTGAGTGAGTTCTTCTCTTTCTCATTTCCTGTTTAGTGCTACTTTCAGCTTCCTTGTTATGATCTTGTGACACTAGGGTACAGCCACGAGCTCTAGTTTCACAAAATTAAGATTCAGTGGTGTCTAATCATGTAGTAATATAATCAAAATAAATATTTGTATGTGCTCACCAAACCTCTTTCCATCATCTGCCAGCAGTCCTGGTTGACTTGGGAAAGTTCCACTTGACTAAAGGTTGGCAAATATTACAGCCATTTACAAGAAGGGTCATTTACAAGAAGACAGAGGGAGGATCAAGGAACTACAGGGTTGTAAGTCTGACCTTAGTGCCAGGGAAGTTCATGGAGCAGGTCAACTTTNTTTTTTCCTGTTGTCCAGCCTAAATCTCCCCTGGTGAAGCTTGAGGCCATTCCCTCTTGTCCTGTCCCCTGGCACTTGGGAGAAGAGCCCATCTCCCTCCTCTCTACAACCTCCCTTCAGGTAGTTGTAGAGAGCAATGAGGTCTCCTCTCAGCCTCCCAGCCTCCTCTTCTCCAGGCTAAACAACCACAGCTCTCTCAACCGCTCCTCATAAGGCCTGTTCTCCAGCCCCTTCACCAGCCTAGTCACTCTTCTCTGGACACGCTCCAGAGCCTCAACATCCTTCTTGTGGTGACGGACCCAGAACTGAACACAGTATTCAAGTCTCACCAGTGCCGAGTACAGTGGGAGAATAACCTCCCTGGACCTGCTGCTCACAGTTTCTGATACAAGCCAAGATGCCATTGGCCTTCTTGGCCACCTGGTCACACTGCTGGCTCATGTTCAGTCGGCTGTCGACCAACACCCCCAGGTCCCTTTTGTCCTGGCAGCTCTCCAGACAGACTTCTCCCAGTCTGTAGTTCTGCATAGGGTTGTTGTGCACAGGTCCTGCCAAACTAACCTAATCTCCTTCTATCTCATGGTTACCCACTGGAACCCAATGGACATGGGAAAGGCTGTGGATGCAGTGTACCTGGACCTTACTAAAGTCTTTGATACTGTTCCTGACAGTATTCTGTTTGAGAAACTGTCTCCCCTTGTCCTGGACAGACATAACATCAGCTGGGTAAAAAACTGGCTGGATGGCCAGACCTAGAGATTTGTAGTAAATGGAGTTGACTCCAGCTGGAGGCCAGTCACAAGCTGCATTCCCCAGGGCTCAGTGCTGGGTCCAGTCCTGTTCAGTAAATATCTTTATCGATGACCTGGATGAAGACATTGAGTGCACCCTTAGCAAGTTTGCAGATCACACTAAGCTGGGTGGAAGTGTTGATGAGCTTGAGGGTAGGAAGGCTCTACAGATAGATCTGAACAGGCAGTAGGAGGTTCAACAGGGACAAGTACTGACTCCTGAACTTCAAACAACAATCCCATGCAGTGCTCCAGGCTTGGGGAAGAGTGGCTGGAAAGGTGACTGGCAGAGAAGTACCCAGGGTATTGGTCAACAGCCAATTGAACATGAGCCAGCAGTGTGCTAAGGTGGCCAAGAAGGCCAATGGTATCTCAGCTCGTATCAGAAACAGCATGGCCAGCAGGACCAGGGAAGGGATTCTGCACTTGCATTCTGCATTGGTGAGGCAGTACCTCGAATCCTGTGTTCAGTTTTGGGCCCCTCATTACAAGACAGACACTGAGGGGCTGGATCATATCCAGAGAAGGGTAATTGATCTGGTAAAGGGGCTGGAGAACAAGTCTTACGAGAAGCACCTAAGGAAACTGGGGTTGTTTAGCCTAGAGAAAAGGAGGCTGAGGGGACCTTATCACTGTCTACCACTATCCAAAAGGAGGTTAGCAAGGCAAATGCTGGTCTTTTCTCCCAAGTGACAGGCAATAGGACAAGAGGGAATGGCCTCACATTGTGCCAGAGGATGTTCAGATCAGTCATGAGGAAAAATTTCTTCACTGAAAGGTTGAACGGGCATTGGCACAGGCGGCCCAGGGAGGTGGTTGTGTCACCACTCCTGGTGCTATTTAAGAGATGGGTAGATGAAATGCTCAGAGATACAGTTTAGCAGTGGACAAGTATGCTTGAACTTTATGATCTCCAAGGTCTTTTCCAGCCAAGTGACTCTATGATATCACTTCCCTATTCTGTCTCTTGGATACGTCTTCAGGACAGCTAAAATATTCTACTTGTTAAACATACTGAAATAACAGTAATTCATACTACAGAACTAGTCGCAGTCCATTTAGACTACCTGGACATTTAACACCTAAAAATATAGTTTAAAACCAAGTATTTTAAAAGTTGCTTCCAAAATGACCTATAGTTTTAAGTTCTCCTTTTAAGAAATAGGCTAAGGCTGACTACATAAGTATTTTAATGTCTACCTAGATACACAGTAAAGATATAAAACTATTGACATTCTACCATTTTGATATTGAGAGACTGGAGAGCAACAGCAAAAAAGAAGGAACATTTTAATACGTATCAGAGGCATGAGAGGTCTGAACTTACCAACCATAACAGAAGTGTAGCTTTGAGCAGGATCAAATGGACATCTGCCCTTACCATCTTCATTTTTACCTCCAAGTTCAAATGAAATTAAATTCTGAAAAAAAAATTAAATAGAGAACCACAAAACAACTGATAGCACTTTTTCTTTCAGTTACTTGACTCATGCAAAGTTATCTGATAAACCAACACTGAAGAACAGACTTTACCATCAACTTCCAGCATCAAAGACTTTTTTTTTGTAAGATTATAAAAGGCATATGTATTTTCAGAAAAATTTCCAAGTCCAGTAGGCATAGAGAAAACATGATCCTATTATTTATGAGGGCAAGCGTAATAAAGAACAGAAGATAAAACACTACATCCAGACAGACCTCAGGAAAAAGTATCCAAAAAAGCCACACAGTAGGAAAGGCAGAGAAGTTAATTGATATATGGACAGAGATAGCATATATTGAATTCATCTGCACAACCCCACAGCATTTTAGAAATCAAGTCTTTTGGTAGTGAATCCCAAAAATTGCTAGATCATGTTAAACTTGTGAGATGAGGCATGATCCAAGTATATGTTAAAAAGCAGGGCATTCTGGCTGCTATTTTATCAATTCTTTAAAAATCAAAGGAATGAGGATCAGTAAGATGATGAACTCTAGCCACAGTACTGGGGAAGTGATCAGCTATACTGTGTAATGAAGACATTGCAGGCTAAGGACAGTGACTTCTGGCAGTGTTNGGGAATGGCCTCACATTGTGCCAGAGGATGTTCAGATCAGTCATGAGGAAAAATTTCTTCACTGAAAGGTTGAACGGGCATTGGCACAGGCGGCCCAGGGAGGTGGTTGTGTCACCACTCCTGGTGCTATTTAAGAGATGGGTAGATGAAATGCTCAGAGATACAGTTTAGCAGTGGACAAGTATGCTTGAACTTTATGATCTCCAAGGTCTTTTCCAGCCAAGTGACTCTATGATATCACTTCCCTATTCTGTCTCTTGGATACGTCTTCAGGACAGCTAAAATATTCTACTTGTTAAACATACTGAAATAACAGTAATTCATACTACAGAACTAGTCGCAGTCCATTTAGACTACCTGGACATTTAACACCTAAAAATATAGTTTAAAACCAAGTATTTTAAAAGTTGCTTCCAAAATGACCTATAGTTTTAAGTTCTCCTTTTAAGAAATAGGCTAAGGCTGACTACATAAGTATTTTAATGTCTACCTAGATACACAGTAAAGATATAAAACTATTGACATTCTACCATTTTGATATTGAGAGACTGGAGAGCAACAGCAAAAAAGAAGGAACATTTTAATACGTATCAGAGGCATGAGAGGTCTGAACTTACCAACCATAACAGAAGTGTAGCTTTGAGCAGGATCAAATGGACATCTGCCCTTACCATCTTCATTTTTACCTCCAAGTTCAAATGAAATTAAATTCTGAAAAAAAAATTAAATAGAGAACCACAAAACAACTGATAGCACTTTTTCTTTCAGTTACTTGACTCATGCAAAGTTATCTGATAAACCAACACTGAAGAACAGACTTTACCATCAACTTCCAGCATCAAAGACTTTTTTTTTGTAAGATTATAAAAGGCATATGTATTTTCAGAAAAATTTCCAAGTCCAGTAGGCATAGAGAAAACATGATCCTATTATTTATGAGGGCAAGCGTAATAAAGAACAGAAGATAAAACACTACATCCAGACAGACCTCAGGAAAAAGTATCCAAAAAAGCCACACAGTAGGAAAGGCAGAGAAGTTAATTGATATATGGACAGAGATAGCATATATTGAATTCATCTGCACAACCCCACAGCATTTTAGAAATCAAGTCTTTTGGTAGTGAATCCCAAAAATTGCTAGATCATGTTAAACTTGTGAGATGAGGCATGATCCAAGTATATGTTAAAAAGCAGGGCATTCTGGCTGCTATTTTATCAATTCTTTAAAAATCAAAGGAATGAGGATCAGTAAGATGATGAACTCTAGCCACAGTACTGGGGAAGTGATCAGCTATACTGTGTAATGAAGACATTGCAGGCTAAGGACAGTGACTTCTGGCAGTGTTCCAGAGGAGAGGACAGACAGTCTTGAAGGCAAGGGAGACAAAAAAGGAACAAACAACTAGAAGTCTTCTCCATTTCAGAACTATTAACAATTGCAGTAAGGAGAAAAATACAAGACTCAGCAGCAAGAAAAAGGAATTTTTATTTTGCACCAAGACTTCACTCTGAAGCATTGAGCACTATGAAGCTGTGGCATAGGTAGGAGCAGACATAGGACAAGCAGACAGGAATGTGAGAAATTTCAGAGACATTCAGTAATGGCTGAAAGTCACAAAAATGTCATTCCAGTTTTAGAAATTGTTATGCTAACACACAGTATACAAAGAATTCTGTAAACTAAGAAAAAGTAAATCCACAGTTAAACAAAAAGAATCAATAATTCATCAAGCATTCTGAAAAAACTAACAGTTTGGTTTATTTCTATACTTTATCATTACTGTGGGACACAGTAAAAAATGCTCCAAGCGTTACAACTGGCAATGCAACAGTCTTTGGGAATGGAGATTAATTCATTGTTTAAATGAGCTGCTTTTAAATTACAGTTGTTACTAGGTCAAAATGCATGTGCATGCTTACCAGGTAATCGCACGTTGGCTGAAACGCACTAGTTCCACACACATAGAGAAATGTATCGTTCAGCTGTTGCAAGACACGCACATAATTACGACACTCTGTCTGTAATGGAGGATAAGAAAAGGATCATTCTGATAAACCACAGCTTCTGCAACCCAATGCAAATAATTACAGTTGTGCCATCAGCTCATCTGTTGCCACTGCTTATGCTGTGCCACACTACATCAATATGGCTGAGTGATACAGTCACCACTAGAACACCATCTCTCTGCAATCTCCAGGAGCTCTAGCCCTGCAGCATCCAGTTTCCTACAGCCACTAGTGCACTGTTGCCTCAGTGTACCTATCAGGGTTGCATAAACAAGTACCACACACTCAGCAAAGCACATCTCAAGCCGTTGCACAAAAGCACAAGCTCCAAAGGCACATTCAACGCATGGGAACAAAACAATTTACACATGGAGTAAGTTCTAGACCTTGTCATCCCTTGTAAGCTTAGATGAAACAGTAGGTGATAGCCAAGGCCATTTAAGACAGAAAGCTCTAACAGAATTAAACTAGCTACAAAGTTTTGCCACTTGTATCTATCCTTTTTTTATTATTATTCCTTGATATAAATTGCTCTTTTATCAAAGGAAGCTTCTTAATTCCTTTGGCTCTGAAATAGAACATGGAGTTTGAGCAAATCCTTGACTAAAGGATACCACAAAGTGTCATAATAATAACCAAGAAAAACAACTCTAAACACCCACTACAAAAGACGGGAAAAAAGCAGCATCAACACTATCCCTTAATTCCTGCTGGTATGCAGCCAGATAACCACCACTGTACTATTGTTCCACAAACAACTTAGGCAAGCATAAGCATTGTCCTTACTCTTCTTTCATATGAGCCAAATGGAGTATTTCCTTGACTGTATGGTAGGTTAGGTATGGCAGAGAACTTGGGGATGGAAGAGAATTGGGGGAATCAGAAGAGCAAGATCAATTTTCTGTGTAAATCCTTTTTGGTGGTACTAAACAGCAGAGTGGCAAGGAGAGGACTGCTCATTTTAGTGTAATGAATAACAGCAGTGGTTAATACCCTGAAACTTTTGAAACCATCGCATTATGCAAGACATCAACGCTACAAGATAAACCACACTATTTAAAGGTTACAAGTACAGCAAGGAAAAAGCATGCCTAGCAGTAAGTGTGACTTGCTAAACCAAGGGTTGGAATGAAAAAAGGAAGTCTGGAGCTCTTGTGAAGTACCTATACATGGTGTCTAACCTACCTGTAGAGGACTTACAGCTATGTGCACACCATTTGCTAAACTGCAAGCAAGGTATATGTGAGAAATTCACATCTCATTTATTTTATCTGTATGAAAATTTTATCACTAGTAACCCCAACTGAACCTGGAGAACACAAATAACATCTCTAAGTGTATGCTGAAGAGGCAGACAAGGAGGAAATGGCCCTTAAATACCTGCCAAACCTCACCTTAAGATAAGGTATTGGTAGTTGTTAGTCAAAGGAAAGAAAACAAACTGAGCCAAGTGATGGAGCACACTCTCACCTCAAAGAACCCCACAAATTCAGGATGTCTATCAGCCCTGGATTCAGCACATCGTGCAAACCAAAGAGGCTGCAGGTTTGGGGCTTCCCATGTCAAACACCCACAACAGCAGAGCAGGATTGCTTTTTTGTATTCACAGGGCTTGCAGACTTCCACTTTCAAACATCTGCTAAAAGTCTTCACTTTAGCAGATCCTCACTTCACCATATCACTAAACAAGTTGTGCCACACAATCTGAAAGGCACAACCACATACAGTCAACCACCTGAAGTAAACCTTCTCTACAGAGAGGCAAAGAATCAAGCAAGTCTGTGTGCTGGCAGCCATGAGGAGTCGATGGTTCCCAGAACATTCAAATAATCCCAAGGCATTGCTGCTTGCACTGCGGAGCTGGCATGACATGAGGCTGCTCAGGTGCCAAGGAGTTGTCTGAGCAGTCACAGCAGCAAGATGCTGCCACAAGGGGTACTCCTGCTGAGCAATACAACAAGGGTATATATAGTTAATCAAAAATACACTGATGGAACAGCATTGGCTGGAAAAAAAAAAAACCAACACTGTGCCCTAAAGCAAAGTAAAACAAAGTTATCAGTCATTTTGTAAAATCAAATGCTGAGGAGGAATTATTGCAACACACAACAGTTGCTATTCATTACCTCACCAAAAGTAATACTAGTTTATAATTTTAATGGAGAAACTTGGAATATTAAGAACACAACAGGGTGTGTTCAGATTTTCAAACATTCAAATAATATTCACCAGCAAGAAACAATGAACTAAGAATTGAAAAAAAAAGACTAAGCATGCTGTAGTTTCTAAGGCTCAGGTTAATTTAAGAATTTGGGTCATTATTTGAAAATTTTAATGTCAAGCAGTTAGAGCCTTTCTTCTTTTAACATCACTCCTCTTGAAGTGAAAGGTAGAATACCTTTCCTAAAGTTCAGTGAAAGTACATACCTGTTCTGATTTGCCCTTTACTGCACATTTAGTCCTTTTATCTTCAGTAACCTTCCAGTGCAACTAAGTGAAAAGAAAAAAAAAAAAAAGAGAAGCAACAAAACCCCACATTCTCAGCATTATAATTAAATGCAAGGTCTATAAAAATCTTGCAATAACACACATAAAAAAAAAGACAATCCTAAGGCTACCTGTAGCAAATATAGGATGTTTTGCAAGCAGCTTTCAAAGGTTCAAACCCAAAGGGAAATGCAACTTCAAGCGTTTAAAGTACTTCTCAATTTTAAGTACTTCTCAATTTCATTCATATTTGAATGAAAAACACTTGAGGAGGCAGGGAATGAAAGAAAATGTATTGGACTAATTTACACTATAAAGAGAAGTACAATTTTGCCAGTTACACACACATACAAGTTTTACATGCTGGTGAAACTGCCCATTATCATCTGTGAACATATTATTCAGATTAAAATCATATAAGCAACTTCCAAAACATCCTAGGTGGTAGTCCATGGCATGCCTGTAAGTGTCAACGTGTGCTGATGAGGTAAGAAGCAGGAGTTCAGGAAGGACTGGAAGCAATGTGGGCTAATCTACTCTGAGAAGCCAGTGTCAGCACATCCATAGTACTTTTCTGAGCAAACTGGATCAGAACTCCCTGCACCACTGCTTGCTGTGTGGACACACCTCAAGACACAAAACAGAAACTGAAATCAAAAAGACAGGGCCCTTGCTTCATTTGAAGCACATTTGCAGCCTGTCATTCCTGAGCAAGCTCTGATTTTGCTTCTGTCTCAGATTAGACTACCTTCTGATTCAGATTTAAAAAAAATAAAATAAAAAAACCCAGCCCATTCCTGATAATAAAAATATGTATAAGAACCACCATTACAGCTGATAGCTGAAGTCCCTCCAGTCAAGCATCTTGTTTGAAGAACAAAATACCTAAGGAGAACTCTACTTACTAGTTTGCATCTAACTTCTCATTTCTTCCTCTCATTTGGTGGCATGTTTTACTCTACAGAATCTTCTAGAAATAACACAGGAGTAGCCCACACAATAGTATGCTCTCTTTTAGGTACCTATTGCTGAAACTGGAGCGCCACTGATACGAGGAAATGAAAAATCATACTCCAAATTTGACTTAATGGGGGATAATGTGTTAAAATACATACCTCATGCTGCTTTTCAGCAATGTTTGCAGCATTTAATGCAAATATAACTTCTCTGGCTCCTACATATAGAACATCTTTGTCTTCACTTAACAGCAAGGTTGAATAGTTTGATACTTCCGACTCATGAAAATGTATTAGCTGGATCTCTGTTGAAATGAAAGAAAAATAGCGCCACATAAAGAAACAAAATCACTTAGGGTGAAGTTAACGGGTCTTTTTTCTAAGTTGTCTAAGAGCCATTGGGTGTCTTGAAAAAATAATTAGTTTGGATAAACCACGTGAGAGCTGAGACGCCTCTAGTAAGTCTGGTTCAGCAGAAACACCAGCTCCTGTCATCAACATTGAAATCACTTGTCTCTACTTTCTCATTCCATTTCAGATGCACAAATATTTCCTTTTGTAGTGATCTCTGTAATTTATATCATCTTTTTTTCCTACCAGTTAATTCACATTTTTCTAACCTTCCACTTAATACGTACATTGTCAAGTCCTTCCTCACCTTCTGCCTTCCATGCATATACCTACTGTGGAAAACTGAAAGGGACATAGTGACTGACCTAATCACCCCAAAAAATCTCACAAAAAATCCAGTACAATAAAACATGCCACTTCAGGATATTTGCAGAACAGCAAGAAAACACAGAAGCTAACAAAGAATCATTTCTAGAGGGTCAATAAGGTTATTTAGAAGTAGAGATCAGTTAAAAGACATGACAGAAAAAAAAATAAGGAAAAATCAAGACAAAAAGGAAAAAGATGAGAAAGGAGACATGGGGGACAAGACATGGAATGAGGAAGCCTGAAGACTGGAACAGAATGGCTAGGCCAAAAAATGACACAGAATGACTAATATATAAAAATAATTTTTTCTACATGTACAAGCATAATGGAAAAATGACTGAAAGCTTGGGAGACCATATTTTGTGCAAGAGACTATCACAAGATTAATTACACTGGATTTTTCATATATGGGCAGAAAACAAGGTATTATTTGCATAATTCTAACATTATAAATTCCACCCTTTCAGCTACACTACTCTGGAAACATTTACTTTAAACTAGATTCTATGAACTATGTAATTTTAAAGTCTTTTACTTGGCAGTAAAGTTTTCCCCAGCTGGATGAAGTGGTTCATGCAACTCTACACATTCATTCCTCCACTGAACTAAATTCCTACTCCTACTCAAAGTACGCATCCCATATTTAAATGCAACCATCTTTTGCAGAGATATGGAGAAATAGTAGGAATGAAAATAAATTCAATTTATTTTGACTGATTTGTATGTGAGTCTGCAGTGAATTACTGTAACACCACAAAATAGCAACTTGCCAAATTTTAACTATTACACAAGATAGGAGCACCAAGAAGCCTAAGCAGGAACTATTGACCTTGTCTAGATCCTTCTTCCCTGAAAAACTACATCAGCAACTCACTAATTGCTATACAAATAACAAGGAAAAACACTTTCTATAGTCACTACATAAATCAGCTTACCATTTCTACATTCTTAGCCTTCATTTGTCTTTTCTTACACAGAAAATACTTAATGTCCCCAAGGCTGCTTCTTCATACTGCCCATATACTTTTATCATTTTGTTCAGTGACAGCACGTTTGTGTAAATAATTATTGCTAACTAACCACTTTTATAAGGAGGATCCAAGTACAAAATCTTGTAGAATCTAAAGCACCCATACCACATGGAGGTTCAAGGGAAGGTGGGGGGTGTGGGGAAGATACTATTTCTCTTCGCAACACATTTGCCGACTCTTGCTTTTTGTATTGGGAGGTTATAAATATTTGCTGCAACTTCAAATACAAGGGAAGTGGTATCATGTGCAAAAGATTGGTTCAACTGTAGGCACCATATAATGCTGTTGGAAGAGAGCCAAATGCTTATCTTTCCTTCCCCTGGTGATTTATTTAGTGCACAGGATGGCTTAATGTTAAAATATATCTGTGCAAAAAAGCATTAAGAACATTATTAGCTGGAGAGGTGCATTTTGCTAGTATGTTCAGACTCAAAAATAATTTCATTAAAACAAAATAAATCTACTGGGTTTCTTTCCTGAAGCAAGCTTTAGCTGTGGGGGATCCTTCAGCTGAGAAAGCCAAACTCAAAATTCATCCTTTAAAAGCTATTTTTTTTTGAGAACTGGTGAAAGATCTGAAATATTCTGATCCTAAGCAATTTATAAGCTCAGCAAAGCTATCAACACCTGACCAAAATCACCACAAGAAAGTTGGAAGAACATACAGCCTCAATGAGTTTCAGAAATCCTGAGGTTGTGGCAATGTCCCATATTACACTACTGAAGGTTCTCTTCTTACCTTTATGTTCCCAAGTGATCCTTGGTACTGGTCCAAATGCTACTGCCACTCCCAGTAACAAACCCCAAACTGTGTAAAAAGCACATAGACCCATCTTCAGCATCCTTGCTCTTTGGGGCTCCTTGGATAACTGCAGCAGGTAGTGTTTTTCTTTGGCAGAAGTACTTCAAATCCCAGGGAGTATTAGAGACCAAGCATTTCAGACCTTGATAGCAGTGAAACAAAGCAGGCTGGAACAACTGTAGAAGTACGTGCTTTTCAGCAAATCACTTCAAGGGAAAGTACATTTTCCAGGATGCTGCATACAGAGACTGCCCACACTCTCCACAGGCTGTAGAGCTGCTGAGCACAACTGAGAGCATTCTGTTTCTTTGCAGAAATAAATGATGCTGTGGAGAGATGAGGAGAGCAATAAGTAGAAAAGAAAGCAAAATGAGTCCTACCAAAAATAGCATGTTCTGCAGACTGATCTTGCAATGTTTCTACAGCTGTCTGAATAGCTTAATTTGGACAAAAAGTACGTTAATTAGTGAAAATAGGATTCTTAGAAACAAATCATACATTACACAGCAAATAGGCAATCACTGAAAGCAATCATTTCACTATGGAATGCCAAGTACAAATATTTTGAACTGTCAGTTATGTCTAATGCACAACATTCAACTCCACATTTTTTTCTTACTCTTAAGAGCGAGTTAAAGAAAATCCCACCTTTCTAATAAATGATAAACCAAGATAACAAAAATCACCGTGGTCAAGTTCAGAGAGCAAAGGGCAAGAGTAAGTGCATCGTTAATCTTAAACACTAGTTATACAAATTTACTGCACCTCCCAATCCTTGGGATCTCAGGCACAGAAGTGCCATTTTTATCAAAGGTTTTTCACACTACTAATGCACTCAAGGTGTGCAGAAAACAAAAGAAATGGGAACAAAGAGCTAATGCATTACATACAAAAATAAAGTCACAAAGTGCTTTAGTACAGAAACTACCAGGTCATGTTATGAAGGTCACACTGTGTTTAAGCCACTCAATCTCAAATGCAGAAAGGGCTCTAGTCTCAGCAATCAACAAAGCCATTCACGGCTTTCCACAGACACTTCCACATCTTCATTCCTCCCATCTACCTGCAACCACTCCTAGATCAAGACTAGTGCAAGTATTTATCAGGAGAAGAAAGTGCATTCAGCGGTGACCAGATTATTGCATATTGGATATATTTTCAGAGGTTGTATACTTGCGGGGGCAGGGGGAGAAGAGGAACTGTGAGAAAAGCACATTTGCCTTTGCAGCATGGCACAAAAATTTTAGATTTACACCATGCAATTCCCTGAGACAGTAGTGTGACAGCCATGCCAAAATCCAAGAGAACTGTGACACCTAGAGATTATCCAGCATAAGGGCAAGAAAAGATTCTAAAATCCTTAGTGGTGTTCAAGAGAAAAGGGCCATTACTTGAGGGGAACAGAAGTAACATGGCTGAGTAGAAGATCAACAAATACTTTAGAAGCTTTTTTATCTGCTTTACTGAACAATCACAAGCAAGGTAAAGGAATAAAAGTCTCTAAGAAAAAAATCTACACAATACTACAATTTATTTAAGTTGAATCTGACTTAAATATTTTTTAATTTTTTTAAAATTTTTGTTTTTAAAGTTTTGGTAATGACTTTGGATCGGATCCAACTGTTTATAACAGATCATACAAATAATTCTAGTTTTTAAGGCATCATATTTCCAGTTAAGCTCACTAGGCTTGTTTGTCTGTCTTGTACCCTCCCTGTTTATCATCATACATAACCAATTCCAAATTTTGCTCTGCAGCACATTTAGAAGTTCCCACACACTGATGCAAGGTATGACTTAAACATATTCTGAGGCAAATAGTTTTACAGGTAAGCATTTATATAGTGAATGTATTTATATAACAATTAAGTTCAAGGCAGTTTAGCAATTTATTTTTTCTAATAGAAATGTAATGGAGAGGAAGTGCAGTTTGAAGAAAGATCTTTTGAGTCATGAATTCTACACACTGACAATTCTTTCTTTCATGCCACCTTTTTTTACTGAAAAGACACCGAATCTGGATAAACTCCACGTTACCTCTTGATTTTTCTCTTTAAAAAAAATAAAGACAGCCAGAACACCACTATTCAAGTGCCAGTACCCTACAGGAGAGATGTGTCCAAAGAAGACTTCTTTCTCAAGCGCTGTAAATTTTCTGGACTTCAAAAATATCAACAAATCTATGTCCTTGTAAAGAAAATCCTGAGTCTCCATACAGTCATAGTTACAGTCCTATCCTAGATCTCCTGTCTCTGAAAATGCAAAATGACAACAAAATCTGAATCAAATTTATATTACCTTCAGAAGAAGGCAAAAGGTCTGGGTGGGTTTTAGCACTTACTTTGCTGTGTGGCTAGAGTATTGCTCTGGTCACTCAAAGCAGTAATCTGCCGTTCCATCCCCACTGCATGGATTTGCAAGATGGGTTTCACATTCATAGGTTTGACTTATGGAACATTATTTGTTGATGCAAGACAAAATTTTGCATGTTAAACAAGTGGTGAGACAAACTATAGTGTGCCTTATGCGCCCAGTTGTGGAAAGTCCACTTTGTTCTTATTCCTGTTACTTTAAATAGAGATGAAAATGCACTCAGGACCTTGTCCTTTAATTTAGCCTTCAATTTAATTACTCCCTCCCTGTCCTCCCTTCACTGTGTTGAAAATTATCATGCTTTCACCAACATTGACTGGGAAGTCATTCATAATCTAATATAAACCTGGTTTTATACATAACACATACATTAGAGTGGGGGCTGGGGGGCAGGAGGTGGGAATCCGAAACACTACCAAACACCCAGACAATGGCTTAATTTCAGAATTAGTTGAGCTTCATCACCATTCACTGCCTTTGATTAGATTTTAGTGCTTTGCATTTTTGCAAAGTTAGATCCCCTAATGCTTTAGGTTTTACAACTTAAAATGAAACCATTTGCTTGAAAAAGAAGAATGCTCAGTAGAAAGAAACTCAAAAGGCTTAGTTACATAATTAAACTCTAACTAAAAATGACCACAGTCTATTTTTCTGTTTTCTGTAGAACTACTGGAACCTTTCTGAGGTAAATTTAAGCCAGTGATTTTAATTTAGTCACTATTATTGATGATTTTAAATCAATGTGTAATGAAGAACTGGAGCATAATAATACATGCAGTACCTGCATCAGTTTTCCATAATTCTTGTACTTATGGTGACTAAAACCAGGACAACTACAGAAGATCTCCTGTCAGTTCAGCAGAGCGCAGCAGGAAATTCCATTGCCATGCATAATTTTAGTGCACACACAGAGAAACGGGAAGAGACAAGTGTCTGCTATCTCAAAGGACAGAAAATTAAAACTGTCAGAAAGAAAAAATTCGGGCTGGCTAAGTGCTTATAGGGAATACTAGCACAAATTATGAAAGTAGGGAGTTGTGACGGCATATACTAACTGTTACCAAGACTGAAAAACATCTGGCTCTCACATCACCTGTGTCAGTGGGCATCAGAGAAACAGTGCTCCAGTCCATCTACTGGAAAAATGGAAAAAGCTAGCACTGCAATGGGATATTGTGAGAAACCAGTAATAGAAAGAAGCATTCCATCTTTCCCACCCCTATGTCACACAGGCAAAATAAGCACAAAGAAATATTTGTGAAAATAAAATGTTATCTTTCATAGATGTCAATTCAGCAACCTTTATCAGAACTAAATTATTTTTTCAGTAAGTAATAAAATGCAACATCAAAAACCCAGAGATCAGCATCTTCTCCCCCTGTCCCTGGGTAAAGCTGGATTCAAGTGTGCATCTTGTACATGTGACACATGCTCAAGCAGTCTAAATTCTGGAATTTCAAAGTTAGGGATTGTCCAATTTTGCAACACTAGTTTTGAAATATTTTTTAATTCTAACCAATACTTAGTTACATTGTGTAACTTCTGAATTCTGCTTGGTATTTAACAAATTGCTAAAGGGATCTGTCTCCATGAAGGCAAAAACTATATGAGAGTTTACTGACACACTCACAGCAGTCAGGGTTATAGTTCAGACCCTTGTGATTCCCAAGAAATGACTGTTAGCAGCACAGAGTATCCAGCCTCTCCTTGCAGAAAGCCAGAAAGGCATTGCCCATCTTGGCCTAATCCTGCCACTTTTCATGATTCCCCAGGCATGCCAAGTGCCCACATCATTCTCCTCCCATTTTTTATTGCACTTAATTCTCCTCCTCAGAGTTATCTTTTCTTGCGATCGCCCACCTACTTTGCACATCTGCACCAATCCACCTCCCCAAGACAAGAACATAATTACATGACCAAAGGTGATGCAATCCCCAGTGAGGCTGCCAGACAAAAGAACAACTTCCTTTAGACTATAAGGAATACCTTCTGACATACAGTCTATCCCAACCTCGCCATGCAATCACTTTCACAGCACTTGCTGTCTAGGCACTGCAAACAAGGCCTTAACAATGAGCAACAACTGACTGCAAGGCACTCTCGCTACCCACCGCTGGGAGCAAAAAGACACAGCAGGTTTCCCAGGCAGCCTGCTCTGCTATTTTTAGATTAAAAATCTTGCAAGTTACTCTGATGAAGGATATGAAGCTAAATATACGGAGACAGGAAAATTTATGAGTGAATTACTTCCTCCAGCAGAAAAGGCGGGGGTTAAAGGACTCATCTGTCAGAAGGCATAAATTGCAAGTTCTCCCAAGACAACTTTCTTCAAAGGTTTTTGAAAGCTTTAACAGAATACAGACCTGCTTTGATGTTTATTGATGCCTATTTGGTAACAAAGATTTTAAGGCTTCGTACATGAAAAACGAACTACAGAACTCCCACTGTGAGATCTTTCTTAAATCTGATTTTTTTTCAATTTGCCCAGAGTTTTGTTTCCAAAAAACAGATGAAAAAGTTAGCAATACTTTTATTTTAAGTAATCAAAATTACATAGTACTAAATACACAATTTACTTTTGAGAGCTAAGTTTTATTTACAGAGTTGGTTTCAGACCAGTAAGGACAGGATGGATATATGCTTTGCTCTAGTTCTCATCCTTTTGAAACCACAAGCACACTGCTATTTTCAGCCTGAGTTATGAAAAAATGTCATTTTTACAGTCTTTTTCTTATACAATAAACACATTTTCTGTTGATGCATGTTAACACCTTGTACTAGCACACCAGTAGCCCTTTATGACTAACATATAGGTAGAGCATGTGATTATTTACATTTCAAACTGTAACAAAAATATTTTTAGTTGCTAGTTGCTTACAAATTAGATGAAGCTTTAAAAGTTAATTTGATGTGGTCTTTACCTCCACCACAACGCTTGCTGAAGGACCTGCACTACTGCTAAAAGATTACTAAAATTCTGAGAAAACTGAAATTCCCAGTTATAGGCTAAAATATTCTGTGAAGACAAAAATGTGATATTTTCCTGATTCTGCATGATAAATACGTAATCAAGTAGTACTCAGAAAACTAATCCTTGAACTTAANAGGGGCAAAGACTACAAGAACACGAAGTATTATGTCAAACAAAAAAAGCAAAGAACACAAGAAGACAAATCAATTAAAACTTATTTTTCATATTATTATCAGTGGATTGTTAGAAATACCATGATAGCCTTCAACTCTGAAAAGGGACAGGAAGGGCAAATGGGTTTGTTTGATTGTTTTGCCTCTCTTTAAGAAGCAAGCTAAGTCTGCCTTTGGAAAAGTTGACCTCTGAGCTGTCAGAGGTTTCAGGCACTGCAGTGGGCCCTCAGTCTGGTGGTATAGAAGCAATCCAAAAAGACATAATGGTGTAAAACTACATGGATGAGCAGTAAGACACAAACCCGGCTGCAGTGCCAGCACCATTTGTTATTTGTGTGTGCTGAGCTATCCCAAATCCAGAATTTGAGAGCTGCCCTGGGCAAAGACACGTTTAAAGATCCTTTTCTGTCCTACTGAGTTCTCTCAGGGACTGAACCTGGGTTGCAACAGTGTCAGTGTTGCAGTTAGAACTGTTCAAATGACTGAGAAAGTCCCTGAAATTCCAAATCCATCTTTCCCTACCCCTAAAACATACTCTCACAATAAAAAGTACTGCCTAGCTTCTTCCTCAATTCTTCTCAGGCCCACAAGCCCAGAGTCAATCAAAGCTATCTAAAGATGCCTACTGGTTACTATTGGCACTCACAAAAATACCTGTGCATTTAAATCAATAAGCACATGTGTCTTTTAAATAATTACTCTAGGTGCCCAGCAAGACTTTCAAAGACACATATCTGAAAGTAAGCCCGGTACCTCCTCTCACACAAAAACCGCATAGCACAGGAGAGCTGCAATCCTCAACAGGACCTTTGAGTGGTAATTAAAGCACAGGTAAACATACAGTATGTTCTGGAGTGGGGGGGGGGGGGAAATCTCTTTTCTGCCAAGTTTCTGACCCTAAAGCAAAACAAAGTAGTAAACTAAACTTATTGTTAAATCTTTTTTTTATATTATCCTATATGAATTAAGTCACTGTTCTTGTAGTGTATAGATTTGTTTTGCTAACAAAGATATCTGTAACACAGCCACCACAAATCCACCGCAGCCCTCATGCTATGGAGGGGTACCCCTAGTTTGACTGTACATACCTGCCACCCCTTGGAGCCTCCTGCACACGTCTGGAGCTGGGGAATTGTCAGAAACACGTCTTTTCTGCAAAGAGATAAGAAAAGGGGTTTGACATCATTACCACATAAACCCTAAGGGCAAGTTTTGATATAGGAATTATAATAAATACTCCCTCAAGAGTCTGGCTTTTATTTCACAGATTACTAGGGCAGACTGTTTCTGACAGAAACCAGAATTAATATGCTTGCATCCAGTAAGCCAAGATCCTGGTGCAGCACTTAACAAAAAACATTAAGTAGTCCTTATAAAAAGCATACACATCAGCCATTTTCAAACTAAATTTGTTTCCTCTATCCCAAGCTGTCTGGCACCCACTCTGTACAAAATTGTTCAGCATTTGCATTGGAGTAGCAGTTATTGATCCTGTTAAGAAACTAGGACCCTTCTTATGTTGGTACAGGACATACAAAGAAAGCTCAGAAAAGGTCCACGCTAGCCAGCTTCACAGACAATTACCTGTGCTAAATCCATATAAAGTAGTTCTAACCCTCTCCTGCATTACAGAATGACTGCATTATGCCATTACACACAGGCCTGGAACAAGAATATCTGGACACTTATGATGAAACATCATGTGTTCGTATTTATTTTGGTGTAGTCAAAAGAGGACAGCCAGCCACTCTGAAGCATTCTCAACAGGGCACACAACACATCCACCTAGAGCAGTGTTGGGATAACATACTGCTAAATATGCAGATTTATAATACTGTTAAATCAGCTTGTATTTAGCATACAAACTTCCTACTGTTCACTCAACTGCTTTTAGAAGGGTGTGGATTACCCAAAGGGATAATGGCTTTTAAATGCAAGTCACCACGGGTCTGAACTGGATTTCACTGAACACAACAGTAAGAGGGTTCCCACAGATCCAAATGGGAAGAGAGTACACAAAAAAAAAAAAAAGTTTCCATTGCACATATGAAGGCATCATTCTTGATCCACAAGATTATCATGAAAGGCTCACAAGACAGAAGGTTCCAAGAAGAAACAGGCCAGACAAAGTCAGAAGAGTGAGATCAATGTTACAGGTCACTAAGGAAAGGGAGAATCTGTACAGGGTCTTTTCAAAGGCACAGCATCTGACCCGTCCTTCAATAGCACCCCACACTGCCAATATGGTAGTAGGTATCAGAACAGGTGAATCAAATCCACTTTTGCTTAAGAGAAAAAAATGTTTTCAAAATTTTTTGCATCTTTTGTGTTATAGAGAAGGGAATCCAGTCTGATGCTCTCGACAAGGTTTCTCCAACAAGATACTCCATGGAAATCCATTGGACATATGTGCTATTACCTCTTGGATATTTCTCACAAGCATTAGCAAGATATAACTGACTTATGTTTGCTGTAAAACCAACCATCTAGCTATCATTCTGCTGGAGAAAACAGAGCAGGCAAACTGTGAATCATCTGACCCATCTTACACCAGATCATCTCTATGGCTGCAACTACTCAATATTTTAAGTGGAGAGTTAAAACTTACAAAAATTGCTGCTTGCCACAAGAGCCCATTGACCACCACAGTCATTATTGCTAACCAGAGTTTTCAGACCCCAGTGCATTTCCTCATGGCTTACTGCTTGCAGAGCAAACAAAAGTCTAATAATCCTTTCGGCTGTAGGTACCTTAAGGGGAAAAGAAAACTCTCTTTTTTCTCTGCTGAGAAAGGACTTCCAGCAGCCTGTGGCTTGCACAAGCCCTTTCATTATAATGAAGCACTTGCATCTAAATAACGAGCAACAGTAGGTGTCAAACTGCTTATGAAAAACTTTGCAGCATGCTAGCTGACTCGTAGACTTCACTAGCTCTCAGAACATCCTGTCATGGAGATTTCCACATCTCCGCAAGCAGTTCCTGAGGTAGGAGCTGAAGCCACCAAGGCCCCAAAAGTTGTGCAAACAGGTGGCTGAAGCCTAGACTAGATTTCAGCCAGACCCTGTACCTCAATGGAAACATGGAGAGGTGGAAGAGCCACAAGGATTTCAAAGTTGTGGCACCTCAGTTCAAGAAGTCAAGACTCAAGAGAAGTGCAGCCTTCTTGGTCTGCCTCTTAGTAAGGGAACACTAACCATTGGTGTTTCTGGCAGAGAAACCCACAGACAAAGGCTGGCTGCAAGAGGAGCTGGACTCAGGTGAAAGGTAGTTTGCAAATAGGGACTGACTCCTCCTTTAATCACACCACCACTGCCTGCCTGTCTGGACAACACCCATAGTCATGCTATACCCATGAGTAACCACTCACAGCTTGCCAAAAGCTATGACATAATTAAACCTTTTAATCCAGCCAGGCTTGAGTATGAAATTAAGATCCATATAAGCACTGCAGGTTTGCAAGCACCCTTCAGGTCTCTTGTCTGGCTCAAGCCTCACAGGTGATCCTCTTAAACTGTGCACTGCAGGAGCACCCAAATAAACCTTACACACTCTCAAGTTTTAGGAGTGAAAACTGTATTTCAGTGTAAACTTGAGGCAAAAAAACCCAAAACCTGTTTCTTCTGGTAACAATTATTTCAATTACTTAAGCTTGGAGGGAAAGTATAGGGACGACCAAAAATCAGACCATGAAAAGCTCATTATTTTGACAATTGGGACTAATTTCTCAAAGATTGAAGAAAACATCTACTGGATTATAAATTAAAGAGAGGCTAGAACACATTATACAAATAACATGATAGACACTTGAAGGAAATTCTTCGTAACAGAGCCACAATCCTATATAAGTGTTTGCATATATTTAATATATTTATTTGCGGACTTTTAACTTGTCAATTTCCAAAGCACATTGATCTATTACAAGGTAATTCTAGTTGTCACAGACTACCTGCATTTAAAAAAGCCCAAAAAAAACAAAAAACAAAACCCAAAACCACAACACATAACTTGCTACTACTTCCTTCTACATCTCAATTACCTTCCAGATCAGAAGCATTGTTTTAAACCTCCATTTAAGTGTATCCCTGCCATAATCAGGTCCTACGGATTCTAAATGAGAATAGAAGAAAACTAGCTTATAAACAAATTTTAATTACTCAGAGAACTCTTTGAGAGACCATGGAGGCAAATTCTAAGTTTGGGAATGTTTGCAGTATTACAGCACTATTCACCTGCCTTTAAAAAGAAAAAAAAAAATCCAGATCAAGATTGCAAATAAAGGTATATTTACTATCTGTATCTCAAATCAGCTACAACCTACATGTTCCAGTTTTCACAGAAAATCTATTTTACATGCTCGTACGGAAGCCACAGGTAAAACTGACATATAGCTATGACTAATGAAAGCTGCACACACCGCCCACAGACAGCAGACTAAAAACATCCCTGTGACTGCTGTGTGTGGGTTTAGGTTTTAAAAAAGGAGTAATTGCACAAAAAGGTAAGCTAGACTACAAAAATCAAGAACTCTATGTATTATCAGCACTTTATTTTAATAATTAGGTATTTGAAATATCAAAGTAACTGTGGCTGACCACAGCAATCTCCATTGCTCCCACTCTCTCTCAATGAGACTGATGATGATACCTGCTAAATCACCTGTGCAAGACACTGGAGGAGGGGGGAGAGTCAAGTAACAAACACTACAGTTCCCACTTGTAAAGCTTCAATTTTCATAAAAACATATTTATTTCACAGAACAATTTACTGGTCTATCAACATTCTCCAAGTTTTTCTAAATATAGAGCCTCGTGCTATACTAGGTTTTGCAACAACAAAGCAGAAAATCCCACTTACATCTCAAATAGCTACATTTTAATTTAGCTCCAATTGGACTAGGATCTTAAGCTTTCACTTCCCTCATCACCCTGACACTCCTCAGATCTCACAAGCAGCCTCCAAAAAGCCAAGAATCTAGAGACTGTCCTGAAGGCAGAGAGCCCAGAACTGCTTAAATCCCTCCTGTGTCCCAATGACAAAAAAACATGTAGTAAAGTTGGGCCATGTACTGCTAAAAAGAATACATTCAGTTTTTAAGGATGGTAAGAGAAACAATAATTAAACTATCTAATTTCAACAAAACTGGATGGGAGTACTCATAGTATTATCTATGCATCCATACCCTCCTTCAGGAAAACATTTGAGTGTATTTCACAACTCTAATTCTACTTAGTTACTATATAATACCAACACAGGATTATTTTAATAAAATTTTAATCAAAACCATAGTAGGGGTTCTGAATTGAATTCTAATAAAGACAGATGGCACTGGCACTACAACTGTGTGACATCAAGAGCCACAGAGCACTACAGAAAGGAGGATGCACAACTGCACAAAGAAGAGTACATACCAGTACTTTGGTTTCAGATTAAATTCTTTAAACCCCTGCTTTAGGGAATGTGAAATGTACAGGTATTTGCAACAGGGTGCATTTGCTTAGGAAAGCAAATGTTCTTTCAGAGGCAGCATTAGAATATTCTGGTCAATAAACAGCATACTCTTAAAAGAACAGAGGTCACCGGGAGCATACGCATATTCAACATATTTTTACTTCAATGAGGTCAGTACAAAGGAGAAAACTATGTTGTCTCTCACTATAGAAGCATTATCCCTTATAATTCTACATGGTCATTTTCTCCTTCTGTCAGAAAAGAAGCAATCCAGAAAGCAGTTTGCTTGTGTCAAAACCTGAACATGAAGAAATAGCAGAGGAGTCTCCAAATCTTACTCCAAGTATTCAATGAAAATGAAGTTTAAATACTTCCTATTTAGTTAATGTTATTTAACAGAATGAATGAAGCACACTACAAGAAAGTCAAGAGTTTAAAAAGGAAACCAAAGCCAACAACCAGGAAGTCGGTACTGCCAGCTTTGCTTCACTCAAAGCACTATCACCTGCCAATTTTGTGGAAGCACCTCATAAAGTTAAAAAGGTAAGTGAACTAATATCAGGGATTTCCACATTCAGCTTGACAATACGGCAATCCAGAAAAACTAAAGCTAAAATCAACATAGTGTATTGTAATTCCTAATTTCTTAAGAGCTTAGATCACATCTTTTGTCACTGTCAGACAACACTTTACCACTCTTCAGCTATTCATTACTCCAGTATTTCCTGTGTTTTTTTAACTTTCTCTGAATCCTTACATAAACTGCAATTACCATTGTTTACAGGTGATAGTCTGAATATATTTAAGAGTTACCTGAACAGCAAGATTACAAAACGTCCAGGTGTTACTTCAGTGTTCCATACTTAGAACTTTTCAATACTGTCTTGACATTTTTCTTACCCTCTCTTCCCTTGAGAAATATGTGGCCTCTTCCAAAGAAACACAGTCAATAAGAAGTCATGGAAATGAGTCTTTAATGCATAGTGAACAGAGTATTTTACCAGAATGGTAGTGTAGAAAAAACCTGTTATTCAGTAGCAGATTCAGGTTTTTCAGGCTTTCAAGATAGTTTAACAGATCATGCCAATTACTGACAGGTACCAAACCCTGAAGTTTCTTGACTGTCAAATACAATAGCCACCTTGACCACACAGCAGAGGTTTTCAGTACCAGAACATCCTCAGAAATTTTGCCCACTGAAAATACCCAACTTATGAAGTTGTACATACCTCTATGCAGTGAATAGCATGCAGTGCTCAGGGGCACCTACAGCGAGACGGCAAAAAGCAAACACAGCTTTTAAGCAAACCCTGAATTACTGTCTTAATTTGCCTCCCTCACCCCCACCCCTCCCCAAGTGAATTAGCATTAGTTGGAAGATGAGGAATAGGAGGAGTCATCTTCATCTCAGCATACAAGATCAAGAAACAACACTTCTCCAACCTGCACAGCAAAACATTATGTAACTTACTACAGAGAAGCGTTGGTAGAGGTTACTTGTCTGTCCCATATAAAAGCTGCTGTGCTGAGAAAACAGGCAACTTCAGTTCAAGGAACCAGAGAATAAGCTCCTTGGTTGTGTAAGTTACAGCCCAGCCTCCCTGAGGGAGCTACACAAGGTTGCTGAAGTAGGGGATTTGAACCAAGTTATTCAAAACAGTGGAGAAATAACAAAAAACAAAACTGCACTGTGTTTTGGGTATATGAAATTCAGAAGCTGAACCTTGCAGCAGAATTTACTATTAAAAAACAATTAAAATTCACAGGTGGAATTTACCCATTTTTCTTAACAAAACAAAACTGTTCATGTCCAAAAAAACCCACAAAAAGCTATAAAAGGGGATTTCCTCAAGCCTTACAAGTTATATAAGGCCATCTCTTACTTATGAACACAGATAAAACTTGTGCTTCTGAATATCTTTATCTTAGCAATCATGCATTACAACTCCCTTACCACACACCCCCCTTTAAAACTATCTTCCTCTCTCTCATACCCACTTGCAAAAAGCAGAACACAAGAGTGTCATTAGACTGGTTAGGGTAATACTTCATACCATGTTAAAAACATACCCACTTGATAACAAAACAATCAGAATGGACTGCTGAGAATTCATACATTCCTGAATCCTCCCGTATCATATTCCCAGTTTCATTTGGTAAAAAGAAATACAACATCCAATTGGCAAATGGTCCTGCAACAACTTTGAGTTTTCAGATTTGGATGCAGCAAGGAGGTGGCAGCACCGTTGGTCTCAGTTCTTCATCTGTCACCCCACAGAACTGCTTTTGCTGCCCACCTAGCATTTGACATGAATCATGCTGGCCCAACAGTAAAAGCTGGGCAATTTTTCCTACATCAGGCATGTACAGAAGCTGAAGGTATTATTATAAAGCCTGCTTTAGAAATATTAGCCTTTTTTCTCAGTTAACAAAAAAATATATATTGTGGTTTTATGCCAACTACTTGAAGAGTCACCATCAAGAGCTGTCAGTTCTCCTTCATTAAGCCCTGAGCTGAAGCCAGTGCTACCATACAGGTGGTGTTGGTTTTGTAAGCTGCTTTTTCAGCAGTTTCAACATTCACGTTTCAGAGATGGGGACATTTTGAGTTGCACAGAACATCAAATCCTTCCCAGTCAACCAGTGGTGGGACAGAAGTTGCACTGGGAACCTTCTCCAAATAAAACCAGACAAGTTTCCAAGTATACTTCCACTGAGAACCTGCTACAGCTCTGCTAAAGATTAGCAACAATGTTCCCACTAAAATGGATGATTTTCCTCAGCTTGAGCTCATCTCCACATTGATGGAAATAAATGTAGAAATATTCGATTTTTACCTTCTATTCCTATTTTTTGATATCTGACCCTCAGACAGCAAATATCAAGTTTTATTTTCAGGTAGGCATCAATAGCATCAAGCAGAAATGCTCTTTTCCCTATACTGACATAAGCAGAGTTTGACGTGCTTGGTTGTCACAACTGGCCTGTCACCAGGTCACTGCTGTTTTGATCTTCCCACTGCAGTACTCCAACTTGTAGTATGTGGTAACCCACTTTTTTACTCATACTCTTATTTAGCTACAGAACATTTAAGTTTTGTAGGATCTAGACAGCAACTGTGCACTGGTAAGAAATTACACAAACATAAGACACATCAGAAATTCAGCAATGTGACAGAGTAAATGGCTTTAAAATCATACCCTGGTTATCCAAAACCAGGCTGGAAGAAGCTAGATAAATGCTCTTCCCTCTTACAGTTATGAGAGGTCCAGCACGCTTGCTTAAGTTGTCCTGCCTACTTGCTACCTTCTGATCGCTTCTGTGTCCCCTGGTCTCCATCCATCCCCGCCTCCCAGCCCAAACTTGTGCTACTGTGCAACCAGTTAGGGAAGCTGACTGATGAACTTTCACAGGTCAAAATCTATTTTGTAGAGGGGAAGGGTCAGAGTGATTGAAATCGGTCCACAACACCTCTTTCAATAGTAGTGCTAGTTTGCATCAGACGAAATATACACGCAACAAAATTGGAGACATTAAGTCTGAGCCTTGCTTGGGAAAAATATTGGGAAGCCCTAAGTGGTACACTTGGGAGTCTCCAGCCTCACCTCAAGGCCGAAGAAAAACCAAGGAAGAGTTGAGGGATCCTGGCCTGAAAAAGGACTGCAGAACTGAGGCTGCCTGGGATTATGCCTGTAATGGACATGATGTAGTTTTCCCCTCCAATGCTGCATAGCACCTGCCAGAAGACAGAGCTTTCACAGAACTGCCTGCTGGAAGAGATCTTGAAAAGACAAAAGTCAGAACTACCTGAGGGTAGGGTTATGTCCCCCACTGTAAACATTGCTCTTTTCCTGCTGCAGCATCATTATGAAAAAAAAATTACTTTATTCTGCCAGTGGTGAGTAACAAACTTCAGTTCCTTCTCATCAGTTAAATCCTGGGCACAAGGGTGTTACCTTACATTTATTTGAATATTCACGGTAGTCAGCTGCCTCTGAAGACTGGCAAACAGCACATACCGTGGGACAACCACACATCCCAGTCAACCCCACACAAATCAGAATGTACCAGGTTGAGGTTCAAAATCCTGAATTCACACCACACTGAAAAGGCCATTTTAAATACCTAAGATTTCCATAGGAGGTTAATCTCTAATAGCAGGCTAAAACTCATGTTTTCTGGCAAGGACCATGGAATTGCAGTAAGATAGCCTTAAAATCTAAGAAATGATAAAAACACCTAATGCAAATAGTTTCTGTAGCAAGCATTTAAAAAGATGTGGGGTTTTGCTGTGTTTAGGTCTGACTAGCACAGAAAAGAGCTCCCTTTCCCTTCCTACCCCCACGTCAAAACCTCCACAGCAATCCTGGCATTTCTTATGCTGAAAAGTAACACAACTGCACTTCTAAAAAAAAGCTGTAGTGCTTTTCAGACAGCATAGGCATAGATTTTACTAATCAACATTAAATGATTAGCTCATTAAGTTTTGCTACTTTAAAAACTAACTGTGTATAGCCAGCAAGTCTAAACAATTCTGTAAGAGATACAAAGAAATTTCACATAACAGCAACTACAAAAAAGTCTGTGTAGAATAGAACTCATTAAACATAGGTGTTTTGTTGCAGAATTTGGTTAGCAACAACTCAGTTAGCAATGATGTTTGACAAAAACAACTCTGACTTTGGAAGAACTTACACAAACGCAGTGATTTATCACATGCTGCTACATCCAGTGTATGAAGTTGCAGAGCATCTATTATACCCGCTCCTGCCTCAATACAACCCTTGTGTTGATATGAACAACATAAAGGTCATTTTGACCTTTAGTTAGTAACTATGTATTAGTTTGTGCCCATATTACTTCTTTCTGTACTTTCAAAAACACAGGTGCAGATCTTTCAGTATAAGTGTTTCAGATTTCACATCAAATTATGTGTGAGCATGTCAGCAACAGGATTAACAGAAGCTTTGCTTGCAGAACATTCTCATGAGCATTACTGAGATTTTAACTCCTGCCAAGCTTAAAATGAGTTTTTTCTTATGCCAAATGAAATATAGCAGAAAGAGTAATTATTACAGTTGATGATTAACTTTCAAGAATCATGTTTGCCTCATCATTAAGGACATTATGAAAGACAAACATAGATGCAAGAGCTGCACAATCTGCCTCAAGTTTCCCAACAAAGTAGATAATCACTACAAGTTTCCAGCCCTTGAATGCTAAATTTAAGGGGTTCAATATTGCGGAAAAGCAGAACCTTACAATTATAAGAAAGCATTAGAGGCAAGATAAGATTTAGGTGTTTCCTTCAAAGCTTAGAGCTCAATGGTGAAACACAAAGCCTTTCTCAAAAAATCCAACCTCCAAAGGCAGCACCAGTCATCCATGTCTTATCTCAAATCAGAAATCCCCACCCTAGACCCCTCACAGCTTTCACATTTCAAATGTCACTGTGGAAAAATTGGGTTAAGCTCAGTCATATGCAAAAATTACTCCCAGTCTAGCGAGATATGTCAGAGGATTCAATGGCAATTAATATCATCATGAACCAGATTCCGTGGAGGTGTTCAAGCTGTTGGCTCCTTCTCTGTATACCGTTATAAACTTCTACAGTTGGCAACTACAGTTATTTTATCACCAGACATCCTTGAGACAGCTCTACCCTCTTGCTTTCTGCATGACCTGGAACAGGCAGAGACAGGACTGAACTGTCATTGTCTATACTCAGACTGTCATTCTGCATCACAAAATATCCTTCTCTTCCAAAGCACACTTAATAGAGTAAGAAACAAACTTAAGTCCCCATACAGCCTGTAAAAGAAATGGGTCATTTCTATTTAAAAAAATCATCATTCCATATTAATTCAAATAAATTAAACTTCTAAGTTCAAAGTTCTGTGTGGGTAATCTACATTTCAACTGTTACGCAGCTCCTTTGCTAAAAGTTTGCTGGTTTGCTTTGTGGTTTTTGTTTTTTTTTTAATAAGGGCAGATTTACTGTAGTAAACAAAACAATTCTTACTAAGCATTAGTTTCCTTTTCACTCTCTCTTGATGCCTTCCTCAATGTTCTCCAATTAGAACATTAGCTCTGAACAACTCCAGGAGTCCACAACAAAACAAAAGAATGTTCCACTATTAAATACAAGCTTAGCTAGGTAATTCTATTTATTTATGAACAGAGGATCTTCCTGCATATAGTCATCTTTCCAGTAAATCGCTATTTAGACTTCTAAGTGTAGATTTTTTTTTTCTTAGAAACTGAAAACCACTAAATTTCCTACAGTTGTGCAGGCTTGCATTGAGAATTTAAGTCTACTAACAATTAGCTTGCTTTTCTTACATAGGTTTTGCAGATCTCTTAGAAGTCATCCATGGTACGTAGGAATATACAGACTGCCAGGTGAATATTAGTATTGCAGATTAACAATCATTAATTAGCTGTTTTGCTACCACTCATCTACAATTAAAGAATGAATGAACATTTTCATTATTTTTGTGGCTAAGAAACCTGTCTCCTTCAAACTGCTGATGGTCCTCACTTAAAATCAGCCTTAATAAACAGCAGGCTTCATTTAAGCTTCCTTGTTCTTAAAGCCTGCAGATTTATTTCTGCTGGGCGAATACACTTACAGTCTTTAACAACAGATTAACTGTTGAGTGACACACAAGAACTACAACACAGCTTGCATGCACTGGTCCAAGAAGTCCAGCAGTAATGCCAGCCAACTGCACAACTCAAGATACAACACAACCTGCTCCTTCTTGAGCCTAGAACTTCCACAACTCCCCTTTGAGAAAGCCCAAAACCAACAGTCATTCAGCAAAAAAAAATATAGGTATCCAAGTATCTCTGCTCAAACAGCTTCTTTATCTTTCTAGCATGGTGGGTATAGTGCATTTTACCATTTGCTGGTTTGATCTATGGCACTTTAAAAAAATATATCTCTAGAGGTTAAAGTTTGTTGAATTCTGCCATGTTTTGAAAGACTAGTGGCACATCCAACATCTAAGTGACAGCCAATAGTTATGCAATTTCACTATGGCTGATCCCTCTATTGGAACTTCATCAAAATATTGTTATGCTGCAAGTTATGTCAGGTGATATGAACTGACATAATTCTTTAGAAAGAAAAAAAAGCTCTTGCTTACTTATCTTTTTGTTAATACAAAAGGAAGAATTAAATCACTGACATTAGAAAGTACTGTTTGAAATTAACCTTCCGAAAAAAACGAAGAACTTGTGTGAAGCTAAAAAATAGGTTTACTTATATCACTACTGTAGTGTAAGAGAGATGCTTCATCTTGTTGATATTCACCTGTGTTTACCTGAAGCACAAACAACCACATATTTCTTATCTCCTGCCTTCTCAAAGCATGGGAACTTCACTCTACCTACTACAGCATTTCTTACAGGAGTCCTTCCTGTCTGACATGAGTGAGGTTTCACAGGACACTGTGAGAAAGCATATCCTAACAGCAATCCAGACATATCCTGGACAAGATGAGCTGCTGACTAACAGTTTCTCAGACCACTCTGTGGACAACAGGTCCTTCTATTCAAGGCCCAGAACTTCATGATGGCATTTATCTCCTGTTTAGTGGTTTGGTAATTTTCAAGCTCTCACAGATGTGTTAGATTTAACCTTTCCTGACACATGCTAGTGCAGCTGTCACTTCTATGACTGAGAAAGGGTGCAAAAGCCTGGGATCAACCACTTCACCTCCACAGTTAACAGTAACTGTATAACCAGGAGTAGGTGACCATGCCTGGGAGAACAGCTGCTCAGCAGAGCTGCAACAGTTCTTGTGGTGCACAGAGGATCCTAGTAAAAGCCAGGCTCAGAAAGCCAAGAGAAGTGTCATGATAGACTCAAGGAAAGGCTCTTCTTGGCAGGGCATGGGAACTAAACAAAAAATGTTTTACTTATCAGGAAGACTTGGAAAGCCTTCAGCAATGCCAATAGAAAGAATGTGAGAGGACTGCCTACTGAAATCCACAGTACTCTAATAAGGATTTTCAGATCACTGTTAAAAATTTAAATTTGCATCTCTTGGTGAAAGTCTGCACTGCATGCAGTTTGCACCACTTTCAGCTTAAAGGTCTTAATGCTTATGTCACTTGCAAAATAGTTTTCTCCTACATCTAAGCCACTTAATAAATTTTCAGGGGCAGGAAACAGTAATCCTCAGCATAAGAAGGATATGGAACTGTTGGAATGGGTCCAGAATAGGGCTACAAAGATGATAAGAGGAACAGAGTACCTCCCATATGAGGACAGGCTGAGAGTTGGGGTTGTTCAGCCTGGAGAAGAGAAGGCTGCGAGGAGAACCTATAGCAACCTTTCAGTACCTGAAGGAGACCTAAAAGAAAGCTGGGCAGGGACTTTTTACAAAGGCATGCAGTGATAGGAATGGGTATAAACTGGAGAGGGGAAGATTTAGACTGGATATTAGGAGGAAATTCTTCACAATGAGGATGGTGAGGCACTGGAGCAGATTGCCAGGGAAGTTGTGGATGCTCCCACTCTGGAAAAGTTCAAGGTCAGGCTGAATAGGGCCTTGAACAGCCTGATCTAATGGTAGGTGTCCCTGCTCATGGCAGGAGAGGGGGTTGGAATTAGATGATCTTTAAAGTCCCTTCCAACTAAAACCATTCTATGATTCCATGATTTTTCTGGCTCTTTAATGAGCTGAGAAGTTGGCGGCACAGACCACAAGGATCTTGTCATTCCCCTCTAAGCTTCCCAGAGTCATCTCATCCTAACAACGAGTCCTTCAGTACCACATTCCAGCTGCATTCAACGACCCATATTTACCATGAGGCTGCATCACTGCACTTTCAGTGTTTACAAGCAAAGTTAGAAAACAGCAGCAGCAGAGACATTATGGTCTTAGTGTCTTACACACATGAAGAAAGGGCAAATTTGAAAAAGTGCCTGTTCTCACACTATCACCTTATCTGGTCTTTAACAGCTTGCATGTGAAAATGCCAACCACCAGTTTTTGTCACCACCTTACAAGATTACAATTTACCACCTTCTCAATTCATCAGTACAACACATATTATGAGAAGAGGCTAAAGCAGCAGGGTATCTGCTTCCCAAAGAGCTGAAGTGAAAATAGCATCCTTGTGAGTTCCCCTGTACCTTAAAGAAACCCAACTCCACACAATTCTGAAAATTGAGAGTCACAGATGCAAGCAAGGACTCCACACCCACCCCTCCACTACCTCCCATGCTGCCAGAAGAGCCAAGGGCCAGGTGGGTAACCTTATCCCAGTGCTAAGTAGGTTCTTGTTTCAACATTTTGACTCCTGGGTAGGTGAGTAAAGTTTAAGACCAAGAAGCAACAAAGCACATGGCCTATTCCGGGACACTTTCTGTCATCAACAGGCAAAGACACACCATTTCAAGAAGTAAACACGCGATCATTTGGATTACCTCACTGTCCAAGCAGGACAAGGGCACTACAAAATTTAGAGCTGGACAAAGTTTCTCAGGTGAAAAGCTCATCAAGTAGAAATCCTGTAGTCCTCTACTCCTTGTCCTCAACAGCTGTAAAACTGAGCCAATAAGCTTACAAAATCTTGAAGCAATCTCTTAAAGCAAATGAAGCAAACACGCTGATGTGTTATTGCAGTAAGCTGGAAGACGTGACCAAAACAAATCATCTTTCTAAAACAAAGAGGTTTTCAGAGCTGCAGTACTGCAAAAGAGCATGGACTTGTTTCTGTGGCTGGTTTGCCATGTTTGCCACGGAAAATGGCAAATGAAAATGCTTAGAAAATACATATTATTGTTGAATACTGTTTCAATAACATCAATTGTCAGTAGTCCAAAAGATTAAACTCTACAGGATTAGTAAGGGTGACATGTCACTTCTAGAAAAGCCTGACTGTGGCAATTAAATCCACAAGACTGCAGAAGGCTGATCACCAGCAAAGGGAGGATAAGGCAAGCCTTCAGGCCTGAAAGTCAAGTATTAGCCAACTCTTGCAGTCAGGTCAGGGTTTAGACAGCATCTGGAACACAGAGCACAGGCCTTGGTTCAGACTCTGAAACCACATAGTGGATGCTGCCCATCAGCCAGGATGCAAGGAGCTATGTAAAACCGCCTCTTTTTTTTTAGCCTGACACTAAACTACTCCTTCCTGATGAGCAGGGTTTGCATTCAACACTAAAGAGGACACTGCAATATAGTAAGCACCAGACAGCGATGGCCACAAGGTATTGAGGAGATAAAAAATATAAATAGAAAATAAGCCAAGCTATTTCAGTGGAAACCTATTTCAGAGGAAGATGACAAAACACACATTTTAAATGAAACATATATTTTAACAGCCCCCAGTACCACCATCATTAAAATCTCATTCAAGGGAAGCAGCAGCAGCACAGGAGCGCAGGGAAGGGAGGAAAAAGACAAGGAACAGGCAATCACAGTTACTGAATTAAGCATAACCTGGAGCCATGACTTAAGGCTCCATCTTTGAAGGACTGGCCTTTGTCCTGCCCCACTGCTGGGCTGTGTTCCTGCAGCAGCTCAGAGCAGGGTGAGGCTGTTCCCAACTACTTGCTCCACCACTGACAACTGGCTTTAAGCTGCAGAACTGAATTTGAGAATATTGGTCCATTTTCCATTGCTCCATATTAGGAAAGAACTGGAAACAAGGCAGACAAACTCCACTGAGTATTATTTATACTCTCAGACTTAGTTTATATTTTATCTAACATACAAGCCACTATGCCCAGACGGGATTCACCCCAGGGTGTTGAGAGAGCTGGCGGATGTACTGGCCAAACCCCTTTCCATCATCTTCCAGCAGTCCTGGAGGACTGGGGAAGTTCCTCTGGACTGGAGGCTGGCTGATGTTGTGCCCATCTATAAGAAGGGGCACAGGGAGGATCCAGGGAACTACAGGCCTGTCAG
>WAAB01014580.1:0-28630 GCA_013389865.1 Piaya cayana | reverse complement strand
TACCTGAAGGGAGGTTGTAGAGAGGAGGGAGATGGGCTCTTCTCCCAGGTGTCAGGGGACAGGACAAGGGGGAATGGCCTCAAGCTCCGCCAGGGGAGTTTTAGACTGGAGATTAGGAGGAAGTTTTTTACGGAAAGGGTCATTGGGCCCTGGAAGAGGCTGCCCAGGGAGGTGGTTGATTCGCCTTCCCTGGAGGTGTTTAAGGCATGAGTAGACGAGGTACTGAGGGACATGGTTTAGTGTTTGATAGGAAACGTTGGACTTGATGATCTGATGGGTGTCTTCCAACCTGGTGATTCCATGATTCTATGATTCTATGATTATCACTGTGCAAACAGTAAGCAAGAGATCTTCCCATCAAACGAGTTCTGGAAGTACGTACTTGGTAGCGCGTGCCCACTTAGAAAACTACTGTTCAAACAGCACCTTCATCCAACTCCTCTTCCTCTTCTCACATGCAAGGGAAATTCCCAGCACTGTCTTCTACTGCATGCTATACCAGTCTAGACCATATGGGGAGAAAGCTGGCTTTCTCTACCAACAGAGCAGAGATAAGCAGTGCTCCCGAAAACACACATCCTTTTTAACCAGAGATCCTAGCTACAAAGAATTAAGGCAAGAACCCCTACTGCTACTTGTTTTAGTACTTCTCAGACCTGATGCATTCTGGAGAACATCCTTCCGAGAAGTTAAGTGAAAACATATTTTCCAGGTTAGCTCTAGAATCACATCTGCACATGCAAATTTCTTCTTCTTTTTGTCTGGTCTCTGGACAGTGTTATTTACCAACAATCAAAAAGGTTGTAAACTGCCAACTCTTTGAACTTCATTCAGTCAAAAAAGCCCCAAAGCTCACTTGCTTGAAGTCTTGGACAGGAGACAGAAGAAAATTTGAACAAATACTAGCAGCACATTAGTGGCAATGGAGAGACTTGCTAGCAGCACACACGATTTCCTCTCTACCTCCACAACCAGGGACCCTTGCCATCACCAAAAGACCAGAGAAGAACAGGATGAGGCACAGTAGTAGAATAATTCACAGGAGGCTTTATACAACCACCAGGCTGATAGCACCTGGAATGACAATTCAGCAGCAGAAAATGCATAACTTAAATGTTAGTACAAGAGATGCAGAAAGCTATACATGTGCACAGGTTTTTTCCCCAGTTTCTCCCCCTCCCCTATTCTTAGAGATAAATTAAAGTAATAAATATAAAGTTTATGTTGGTTCAAGACACTTATCCAGCTGAAAAACTAAGCCATTGCTTTCTGGTGTTAATTTTCTGTCATATCAATTTCTGAATTTAGCTCACTGTATATATAGCCAGAAAAGTTTTAATACTAGTGCAGGGAAACAAGTAATAGCTCATTTAACTGCAGATTTTCAAGAACAGTATGCTCTGTCTCTTTCACTGTGCAGAAATACAGTTTTGGAAAGCATTTGACTGAAATTCTGCCAACCACAGAAAATAGATTGGAAGCTACCAGACCAGTTCCTCCCATGGAACAAAGCATCTTAAAGCATTCTTTAGAAGCTGGGGTTTCCCCTGATCCACCTGCGTCTTTAATTTGTACTTGCATGTGGGTATCTTTTGAGTCACTTATATATAATTTTCCTTCCGGCGTTTGCACTAGAGACTTGACATGAACTCTGAAGCACATCTCTACTCACATCACACATGGGGTTAATTGGTTTCTAGGGCATTCTTGCTAACCAAGTGAGAAAATGCTGCCAAACACCAACCTATTTTGCTTGAACCCTATGTAAACTTGTGTTTCAGCTCCAGTGAGATGCGAAGCAAACAGAAAGGCTGGACTGTTTTGATGCCAGATGACAGAATAAATACAAGTGTAAACGCACAAACTGTACTTCTGTGACACACAGGTAGGAAGGAATGTGTCAAAGACACCTACATGAGCATCACTGCAACATTTGACACACACATGCTTTTGACCTACAACAGTACAAACAACACATCAAGGTCTAACAAAGGTGTATGAAAAGCACAAGATCTGGAGTTCGAAACAGAAGTACTTAATGCAGATCATATGGTCATTGCTCTCTTCCCATCCCAGACCTTGTTTTAATCCCTTAAACAGACAGACAAGCATGGGTTTCAGCTGCCTCCAAAGCAGTATCTGTGGCAGTATCTCTGTTGCCCCATTCCCACCCCCAGGCTCAACATGAGCTGCTCCTGTAAGACTACACAAACACTGAACAACAGCTCTCCCACAGCTCTCTTCAGTTCCCATGCTGATGAAACCTAGCAGCCTATGGTATGGACATAATGCTTCAAAAAGGACAGCAGCAGGACCATAAAAAGGTCCACTGAGGAGGAAGAGAAAGGGTAGAGAGTCACCTGTGTTGAGTCTGTTTACTTACCTTTATTTCTTCACTAACTTCAGAACTCCAAAAGCCATTTGAGTGCTACAAGATAGACCAGATAAACCCATAAACCACAAGTTTACCAAGTACAAGTTCTACCACAAGTAGGTTTCATTGCTTGGAAATCAGAAAAAAGGTACAAACAAGCACTGTTTGCATGTTTAAACTTTACTTGCCACATGCTGAAAACCAAGAATGCATCATAAAGGATCATTTACAGAACAAAGGCTACTGATACAGCAAATATGCAAACTATTGGCATTATCACTATACCAGTCTCACGACCCTCACCTTAAGGCAACTTGAAGCAGCAAGCAAAGAGGGTAAGAACAAAAATCAATATAAAAGACACAGCTCTTTGAAGAAACAATTTTAAATAAGCTGAATTGAAACAAACTGATTTTTAATCAAATACTTCCTTCCTCTATCAAACATAGACTGCTATTCTCATTAGAAGATACTGAATGCAAAACTGCTACAGAAATAGTGAAATGAGTAATTAATGGCTGCTGCCTCCAGATCAGTGAACAGTGATAAACTGATCAAAACACACAGCATAGCCACAATCGCTCCAGCAGACAGAAAACTTAGTTTTCTACCAAAATTCTAGTCAGGGAAGCTCAGAGCTACCAAAGAAAAAGTTAACATTCAACTAAGACCCTCACAAACGGGCATTTCATTAACTTCTGCTTTTCATGCTTTGCACCTTTGAGTAATGGATATGTGATACTGCGTTTTAAAAGGTAAGCCTACCTCTCTATAAATGTACACCATCAGGGCTTCCCAAAAGAGAAAGCAATAGAGTTACTAAATTGATTTAGGTGGGCACTTCCATCTAGAGAAACAGAACCAGGCCTGTGACTAAAACCCTGTCTAGGGGTGGATAATGCATATTCCCTTCCCCAACAAAGAGCTGGAGGCTAAGCCTGTCACTCAAAAGTGGAGCTTCAGAGCAGATAAATCATACTTCACAGATACTGGCACAAGACAAAATTTTCTAACAGCAGTGCATTTCTACTGTTGCAATTCACACACCGGCCTGAAAAGGTTCCTAAAATAGAGGACTAAATATTCCTGTAGTTTAGTGCATCACTGAGCAATGGGTTTGTTAGCACAGTTACACTGAACAAGCTGTACTAACAGACTGTCCATTAATTAAAGCTGACACTTTTCAGGAGCCATCACAATGAAAACATTGTTAGACTTCCCTTCACGTATCCAAATGCAGAACAAAAGGTGATGGTTGTACATTCAATCAGGACTTGAACTTCTGCAGGTACTGTTGCTTCTCAACAACAAATAGCAGTGAAAAAGACCTTGCACTGAAAGAAGAGGTGAAAACTCTTTTTTCAGAAGAGCTCTAAAAGCTTTCTATTGCAATTTTTCATTGAACTGCATCTTTTCATAACTGCCATTAATTTTTTAAGCTCAATATCATATCCATTAAGCTATCACTAGCTAGAAATACAGCACAAAATGCTTCCTAATGAAGAAGAGTTTATTCTCCTTCCCTCCTCCCAAGCTTTCACATTTAGTGTTTAGCAGTTTTGAAATATATGAATAAAACAAATTTTGACATTTGAATGACACAAATGTTGGAAAAAATTAGATATCCACCTCTTCCAAAATGTTTGCAATATGACAGAGTTGTACTTGAATAAAAAATAGACATAACAAGAAGTTGCAAAACACCTAGCAAGTGGAGAAGGTAAGGAGAAGGTTCCTGCCATAAAGTAACTTAAGGAGGATTTTGAACTTGTGTTGGTATTTCATGAGTTTGTGCAACACAGTTAAAACCAAAAATCTATTCATATGCACATCAACACTGTTTCTAAACTGTAATGTTTTATCAATTGTAGTAACCACAAGTAGTAATCACACCCAGCATAATGTGAGGGCCAACTCAAAAGAGCAAAATAAATACTTTCTTCCCAATTTTCCCCAAGAGAAGCAAACCAGAAGAAATCATGTCCAAAGCTTCAGAACCTAGCAAAGAAACCCTGCTATTTCTTTTTGTTCAGGGGTAAGACAAGTAAGGGGCCTCTGATAATAGTGATTTACTCTAGCAGGGCTGGTTAGTGCTAGGTTATACAAGCACTCACATGATTTCAGAATTCATATAGGAAGAATATGTTTTTCAATTAGCAATATGGATATGGGTTGGTTGATGTCATGTACCTGTAAATGATAATCTTCTGAAAATGACAGATGATGACTTTAAACGATGGCTTAAAATTCATTACTTTTTATGATCCTAAGTTATGCCTTAGACACTATGTTCAAAATAAACAAAGAGAAATTGGAAAAACAGATGTAAGCTGTCATTCTCCCAAGTACCAGCATTTTCCTTACTTTCAAACATCCTTGCTTCTAAATTAGGGTACACATGAAAGGATGTATGAAGCTGAAATACAGACACAGATAATACAACAGCTATGAATTACAGGGGAAGAAACCTGTAAGCAATTAAATAAAACCACAAAGAACAATTAATACATGTTAAGCATTTACAGGAGGGGAAAACACAAACAGAAAAACACCTGCAGCTACAGAAGAAAAAGCTGTCACTGAAAATTGCTATCCTGCTCTGTAACAGAGGCTGCTAAAACCCTCCATGAGAGAGCTGAAGTGAAAACTTGCTCTTAGTAAGAAGACTGTCAACATACAGTCCCATACAGAAGCAGAATTCATTACCAATTTTCCATTATGTAAGTGTGCTTTATTACTGATCTGAAACACCTGCCTTCAGCTTCCAAGTACCAGTCCTGTGTACCTCAACCCAAGAAGTTAACTACATTTTCCTTCCCATGATTCATACTTATCAATTTTTGCCCATTACATTTTCTTTGCTAAGTTACAGGTTCTTCTTGATTTTTTCCCCACTAGAAGCATATTTTATAGACCTTATCAGTCCTCCAGGGCAATGGTAATATCCTGTACTTGTCCAAAGGCAAATAAGATAATGGAAGAAGACTAAACAAAGTTTTTTGTGAGCTTAGCTAAACTGATATGCATTACAAGCAGCACAGATTTAAAAAAAAAGATAGAGCAAGTTCACAATGACTAAACACTACAAGAAAACTTCAGACTTTCAAATGCATCCTTGGCAGTAACTTTTAAATCAGTTTGAGACAGACAAGTGCTGTCCAAAACCTTATCTTCCCAACGGGACCAGAGTTGGAATCAAAAGTCATGACTCAGAACGGCAGCCTTCAGCAGATGCCAGCACTGGGCTTCTCCCATGTCAGATCGTTTAGATAGCTCCAGAGTTACTGAAAGAAAGAAGCCTCCAGCAGGGATTTACTCTCCAGAATCTGTTAAGACAAAGATACTCTGGTTTTACAACTCGAAGGGCACAGGTAAGGCCATCTCTTAGGATTTTTAGTTGGTTGGTTTGTTGTTGGATTGTTCGGGGGTTTTTTTGTTTTCATCAGTGGTTATTTTGGTACACCAAGATCTTCTATTCAATGATGTTATTTCAGCCAAAGCAGCATAGAAAGATTACTCCTCAGGAAAAAATAAGTTTCAGAGCACTTCCACAATCTTTTTTTTTTTACTCTAGGTACTCACCACTTCATGTGGGTGGAGAAGCTGAGTCAAGTAGAAATCCTTCTGCCTAAGTAAGGACATGGAATATGCTGAGATAGTTACACCAGACTTTTCTTGTGATGCAACTTTGACCATACCATGAATACACATTACTTCTCTTCAACCTGAATCCAATTCTCATATTGCTAAAAGACAAACAACCCCCCCTTCATCCTCTTATTTTCATCATTTAAAACATACATAAAAGTTTCCAAGAGGAAGGAAAGGAAATGGGATTATGAAAAAGAAAATTAAACTTTCTAACTCATTTCCTTCTTCCCCTTTCATCCATTACAAGTCTGCAAACCTCTTGCCTTCATTAGTCACCAGAAGTCACTTGATTAATTACCAACTTCAGACAGCTTCTTTGGGTGGCAAGATCCCAACACCTTCCTCTCAACTAATCTTCAAAAAGTTACGTGGACAAGAGTAAATTAAAATTTCAGTAAAAACAGGGAGGAAGGCAAAGGGAAGGCTGTCCAGGCATAAAGTCAGAGGGGCTGAAGTTCCCCCCTTGTCACGCTGCCCAGCACTGTCCATGCCCCCCCCCCCCCGACAGCGTCACCTCCCCCTATGCTGCAGCCAGCCCAGTCACCACTGCATCTGGCCCCTGTCCTTCTACGCACGAGCGCTCTGCTCACCCCAGTGAGAAAAGAGAGTGGAGACGAAAGACAAGAGTGGAAAGAGAAAGGGCATTGTGTTTTCCACCAGCTGGCTTTCTGGTTTGGGGGGCCATTTTTGCTCAGAATTTGAGTTATTAAAGAAATAATTGATGTCATCTTGGTTCAGCACTCCAGTGTATCAGGACAACAGAGGCCACAGGAATTTAAGGTAGTGATTAGCATGTCTACTCCAGAAAGCTGCTCAGTAACACTGAGGTAAAACAATCTACTTAAAAAGAACTTACTCCAGAACACAAAGGGTTTCAGGGAAGAGCACTGCAACACCAAAATGGAAAAAGAAGAAATAAAATACAATACCATGTTGCAAGTAAGCCCAGTAAATCACAGAGACTTTATGGCCCAGGTGGCATGAATCAGCATTTGGGAAAAACTGATACATCAGTTTGGACAAAGAATACTCCCACATTACACAGAAGAGAACCTTATTAACACTACCACTACACAAAAGTGACAGTCAGGCTCTCATGACAGATCCTGCTGTCACCTGGTACCAAATACAAATCCTTGCTTAAGCACTTTTTAATGTCATTTTTGATTAATCAAATTTCTACAGACACAAAGAGGTGGTTCACAACTCTTCATCAACACCACTGAAGCTGTGGCAAGGGACATGGTCCCACCTCCCCAGGTTGGCGGGAGCAAGCCCTGTGCCAGGGGGTCTGGTTTGCTCTCCCTGCCCTGTGCTAGGCTGAAGGACAACCTGGACCCATATGCCCACAAAGCACTACTTCAGCTGTTCAGTGCGCAAGCCAAACCATACCATGCAACACTGTCCCCTCAAAAACTGCAGAGAGGGCAAAACATAAGGCTCATAGTTCCCATATGCCTAGTGCCTGTTCCCTCTGGCAGGTGGTGAGAGCCCAGGTGGGAGGGGACAGCTGTTCAGGGACACAGTGGGGTAGGTAACTTATCAAGCTAATTCTTATGACGGGAAACGTGGTAACTTGTAAAAAATCAGTAAGAGGCATAATGACTAGAAATGGAGGCAATTTCTGGAGTGGTGCTACAAGGAGTCACGGCAGCATTGCACCCCTCTCAGTCATTAACTGAGGGACAGGAAAAACAACATGCAACCTACCCATTAGTCAGAGCAGATTCACCTAGGCGCGGTCAGCTCCAGTGGCCCTTCACAAAGGCATTTTAGGGAGACAGGGCACAGATTTCCGGTCACACCTCCTGCATGCAGCCAGTGGCTGTCCCACTCACCCCTCAATGCATGTAAGATAGGGGTAAAAGCTACAGAGGCCAGTCCTGCTGCCACCATGCTGATGTGGTCAGGCTCCCTGTGCTTAAGAGCTGGGGGGTCAAAAAATTCGGATCAAGATATTAAAAAGTAAAGTCACTGTCCAACATGAGAAGGGTAAGTAACTCTACCTCTACTTTAGAAAGAAAATTAAATTTGTGCATTTAAAAAAAATATCTTAGATGACAAAATCTTGAAGAGTCTGCCATCGCAGCAGTAACTATTCCCTACTTAATTGATGGCCTGCTGTTCTTCTGTTCAGCCAAGAGCTTTAGTCAGAGTCTCTCCAGACCCTCACCATATCACACATCCTCAACTACTCTGGCTGCCCCAGGGGACTCTGACCAATGAACCATCAGCTGCTGGTCAACACAACAACAGCCAAGGTCTCTGCCTGTCAGACATTAAAACACCTTGCAGAAGAAGGAACTCTCAACTCTCTTTTCCTAAGGCACACACAGACATTTCTTACCAGTCTAGATTCCATAATTCCAAACCCTTGCCTAAGTTTTTCACCTACAACCTCACCGACAAACACTTCCTTCTAACTAGGATTAAAAAGAAAAAAAAAAACCTAAAAATTCCCAAACTGTTACCCAGTTCTAGCTTTGAAGAAAAGTCTGCTGGTTTACATGTTCTTCAGACACCCATCCACAAAACAACACTGTACTCTTTGTAAAAAGAGGAGGTACATCCTCCATTCCCAAATTCTGTGCCACAAACATTATCTGAAATAAAACCAGTGTGAAGAATACAAACCTGGCAAATTAGGAGTTTAAAGTGCTACATAAACATACTCAGTTTGATTAAGAAAATTTAATTCTCCAGGCACTCTTCAGCAAATAGATTCAAGACTCATCATGCCTATAGTATCCCTTCTTTCAAGAAGACGACCAAAGAGAAAAAGCTGTACCACATTCTGACCTCATGATGCAAGTTTTATTACAGCAAGGTTGCTGTATATCTAAAAACAAAACCCTCAAATCAAGGAGTAAATTAAGACTCCCATAATTAAACACCTGTGATTTCTAACATATTTTACTTAGATTTTTTTCAATCATTCAAAAGCAAACAATGCTCCCAAATAAGAATGGCCACAAGCTATATTTATGTATTATGTGATTCTAAGAAATATGTATCAATCCAGAGATAGCTAGCAGCTTTCAAATTAGAATCATAGAATCATACAATAATCAGGTTGGAAGAGACCCATCGGATCATCGAGTCCAACCTTTCCTATCAAACACTAAACCATGCCCCTCAGCTCCTTGTCTACCCATGCCTTAAACACCTCCAGGGAAGGCAAGTCAACCACCTCCCTGGGCAGCCTCTTCCAGGGCCCAATGACCCTTTCTGTGAAAAACTTCCTCCTGATGTCTAGCCTAAAACTCCCCTGGCGGAGCTTGAGGCCATTCCCTCTTCTCCTGTCCCCTGTCACTTGGGAGAAGACGACAGCTCCCTCCTCTCCATAACCTCCTTTCAGGTAGTTATAGAGAGCAATGAGGTCTCCTCTCAGCCTCCTCTTCTCCAGGCTAAACAACCCCAGCTCTTTCAGCCGTTCCTCATAAGGTCTGTTCTCCAGCCCCTTCACCAGCTTTGTTGCTCTTCTCTGGACTCGTTCCAGAGCCTCAACATCCTTCTTGTGGTGACGGACCCAGAACTGAACACAGTATTCAAGCAGTGGGACCCAGAACTGAACACAGTATTCAAGCAGCGGTCTCACCAGTGCTGAGTACAGAGGGAGAATAACCTCCCTGGACCTGCTGGTCACACTATTTCTGATACAAGTCAGGGTGCCATTGGCCTTCTTGGTCACCTCGGCACACTGCTGGCTCATGTTCAGCTGGCTGTCAATCAACACCCCCAGGTCCCTCTCCTCCTGGCAGTTTTCTAGACAGACCTCTCCTAGTCTGTAGCACTGCACAGGGTTGTTGTCCCCCAAGTGCGGGACCCAGCATTTGGCCGTGTTAAACCTCTTGCCACTGGACTCTGCCCAGTGGTCCAGCCTGTTCAGATCCCTTTGCAGAGCCTCCCTACCCTCCAGCAGATCCACACTTCCACCCTGCTTAGCGTTGTCTGCAAACTTGTTAAGGGTGCACTCAATGCCTTCATCCAGGTCATTGATGAACACATTGAACAGGGTTGGACCCAGCACTGAGTCCTGGGGAATGCCACTTGTAACTGGCCTCCACCTGGATTTAACTCCATTTACCACCACTCTCTTGGCCCAGCCATCCAACCGGTTTCCCACCCAGGAGAGTGTGCACCCGTCCAGGACAGAGGCTGACAGTTTCCAAAGCAGAATGCTGTGAGAAACTGTCAAAGGCTTTACTGAAGTCCAAGAAGACCACATCCACAGCCTTTCCCTCACCCAGCAGCTGAGTCACTTTGTCATAGAAGGCGACCAGGTTAGTTTGGCAAGACCTGCCTTTACAACAAATTACAACAAAAGTTGTTTTCAGCCTTCTTACCTAATGAATGGTCCAGCATTAATTCAACTGGACCAACTTTGGTGAGGTGAGTAAGTTTTGGTGAGCCAAAGCAAGACAGAATCAGCAAACCACTGTCTACTGTCTGCAAAGTCAGTACTGAATGACTATTCCCTGTTAAAATCAGTAACTTTTGCAACATAATTAAAAAATATAGGTTGGAAGCAGCATTTTAAATCTTGGGAAAACTACTTAAGGAGCAGAACGTCAGCTGTGAAAAAGCACCCTCCAACAACAACAACAAACACAAAACATTCCCCTAATTCTCTAGTAGCAAAGCTACAAATTGCAGCAAGCTGCTTATTGTAAGAAAGCGTACCCAGAAGCCTATGGACCAGATTACACTATCTTTACTCAACTTATGGAGAGTCCTTCGCTAAAACGAAGGTCCACTTTTAAACAAAGACAGCCTGCAGGACAAAATGCCACCTACTGAGAGCAAACAAGAGGGAAAAAATCTGTTCTTGAACAAACAAGATCAGTAGTTCACCTGAAATTAGAATCAGAGAAAAAACTAAATTCACAGTCCACTCTAAGAAACTGTCAGCAGGAGATGTTAGGTGCCCAAAGCTGTTACTAAAACATGACCTGTAACAGAAGTTGTGGAGCAGAGGAGACCAGACCCGTGAGGAGACATAAGCATCAAAAGGAGGACATTGTGCGACAGGTCTCCTACATTCCATCCTTTGCAATTCCATCCTAAAGCTTGGGGGAGAGATAACCTGACAACCTGTCATCACAAAGATCATAATCTCTGCTTCAGGCAGAGGCATGGAATTAAAGTAATTTTCTCTTCTGGTGGCTGCCAAGAAATAAAACCTACAATTCCACACTAGACAAAACTTAAAGAAACACAGTATTTATGAAATATTTTTATCAGCTAAAAAAACCTGTCACTTCAGTCAAGTCCAATTCACCCCTAATTTCTTGATGCCTATTTTCACACTACAGCTAACCATGGCATGGATCACACCATGGTTTCACTGACATTCCTCTTGGTGGCAAAACCAGCTGAAGCAGCTCCAGCTCCCACAGCAGTGCTATTTCGTTGCTGGTGGGGTTGTACTATCAGCAAGCAGCACTGATATGGCATCAGGCCTTCAAGCAGCTGCATCACCACTTCTGAAGAGGCTGCATGGGAGCATGAAGTGGGAGTGGGAACTGTGAAGAGAAGTTTAGGTTAGCTTTTTTAGCATATGCAACAGCACCAACACTGAGGGGCACAAGTCTCCATGAATGTGATCGACGACCACCTGAATGTAAACACCACCACTGCTGCCCTTGAGTTAAGTCTACAAAGAAAGCAGTAGCATTGGATATTTGCATAATTTATTCACAATAGAACACTTACTGTGCGAGTTTCAAGCTACGTCCAAACAATATATGTAAGCACGGAGGAAAAAAGACAACTGTGTTTTTCCCTATGGTAAATAGCAGCCCACAGGCAAGCATACAATGGAAGCAATCACATAATCCTGCCAATAAAGGCTTGCATTCACGCTTCACATGCCTCAGGCCACACCATCATCTCTTTTAGACAGGAGATCAGCACATGCCCAACAATATCTACAGGCTGTGTGCCCCAGCCATCACACCACTGTATATTCTACCTACCCTGGCAGCCTCAGGTTAGCTCCTTTCTTAGGAAGGCGCAGCACCTATGCACTCCAAAAGCCACTGAGATGCACATGTAGCTCAAAACTCAGGACCCTTCATAACATGATGGTCAGCCCACCCCAAACTGCAGGCATTCCTGTACATTAAAATGCACAGGGTTTAGAGACTACACCAGGCTCAGCCTGGTCCTTCTGCCCGTGGTGCAGTGCCAATACCAATTACCAATATGTCACTGTAAAAGCCTGCAGTACCTTTTCCCATGGGTCTTCATTCATGTGATAGTTAGTATGCACAGACAGTTATCCCAAGGCAAAGGGCAAACTTCTAATAGTTAAGATAAAATGTTCAAGTACTACTGGCAGTTGAGAAACTATCACCATTCTTGTCTATTCTTTGTAAACAAAACAAGCCTCTTCTATGTAGACTAAGTACACACTGCTAATAAAGATGAAGGACAAACAAAGGTCACAAAGCTAAGAGTTTTAAATACCTGTTTTGGAGACAAACATGAGCACAACATACAGACTGCAATTAAGCAGGTTTTTTTATTAGTACAATGAGACCTTATGAGCTCTCACACCTCTACTTCAATTTGTAGTTGGGACTCTCTTAGTAACATGTGCACAGGATTATAGATTAAATTTTTTTCCCCTAAAATCAAGTTCCAAGTTTGTGGACTAGATCCAAGGATCTGGTTTCTACACATTCCTGAGGGAGAAAGGGCTGTGGAAAAGCCTTTTATTTCTGCATGTAGAATTCCCAGAAGGCCTAATTAATGCAAAAGGAAATGTATCAGTCTTCTTCAATGGGACAAGGGTGGGAAGGGATTAACAGTTTCACGGGTAGAGTGTTTATAAATGGGGAGGGGTGAGCACTTCAGTGTGAGCAATTAAATGCAATTCTTTTGTAAACCTTAGGATAAGATAGCTAAAATGCCTTTTCAACAGCAAACCCTACTCGACAAGGTAAATTGTGCTAAAAAAGTGACTGTCACAAAAAGCTACTGTGAAGGGGCACACTTGGGACTAGATACATACATCTCCCAAGAATCATCACTTAAGCATGTCAGCATCATGAAGTAAACAGTATAAATATGGGAGTGCATGTTTTCATTGCAAGTTAGCATTGGCTGCATGAACAGTTTCACACAAGTGCTAGCAAAGGTTTCTGCCTCCTAAATCAATTTCATACATACTTTTAATCAATGTAGGTCCCAGGTTCAGAAACACACTTCAAGATAAGACCTGTTTAAAAAAAGAACCACAAATGAGAGAAGAGCAACTGCTTGGTAAACTACTGTAAATGTTATAGAAAAACTATATAAAAGCTTATTGCTCCAGAAGTAGGACTTCAGCTGCTGGGTCTAATTCACCGCCACAGCATATCCATAGGCAATGCACCAAGAAACTTTTGCCCCACCTTAAGTCTTTGGGGACCCAAATGAGGACTCCAGCTACCACATACATTGTCAGCTGCAGCTTGCTGCCTCCAGCCTCTGCTGCCCATCACAGGTCAACTGCTGTTCCCCTAGGGGCTTGTTTTTTTCTTTAAAATACCACCCACACCCTTGCTAGTAAAAGTAGGATTTAAAGCAAACATTGCTCAAAGTACAGGTTGCCTTTATTCTTAAGGGGAGGAGAGACAGCAGACCACACAGCTCCAGCTCACAGGTTAGTATACACTTACCAACATAAAATCAATTGAATAAGCAGCTTAATTCAAGTTTCTACCCCTTTACTCAGCACTGGTGAGGCTGCACCTTGAATACCATGTTCAGTTTTGGGCCCCACACTACAAGACATTATGGTCCTGGAGTGCATCCAGAGAAGGGCACAGAAACTGGTGAAGGGGCTGGAGAACAAGTCTTACAAGGAACAGCTAAGGGAAACGATTGTTTAGCTTGGAGAAGAGAAGGCTGAGGAGAGATCTTACCACTGTCTAAAACTATCTGAAGGTTGTAGACAAGCGGGCGTTGGTCTCTTTGCCCAAGTGACAAGTGATAGGATTGGATAGGTGGCAGAACCAGTCAGAATGGCCTCAAGCTGCATCAGGGGAGATTCAGATTGGACATTAGCAGAAATTTCTTTAGAGAAAGGGTTATCAAGCACTGGAACAGGCTGCCAAGGGGGGTGGTTGTCACTATCCCTGCAGGTATTTAAAAGAGGTGTAGATTAACTGCTTATGGATGTGATTTAGCAGTGGACGGGTACGGTTTGACTTGATGATCTAAAAGGTCTTTTCCAGCTTAGGGAATCTATGATTCTAAGGTTCGCTGCACTTGCTGGTTCAGAAATTCTATTCCACCTGTATATAAACACTGTTTTCATGTTTAATATAGCATGCAACTACTCTAGCTTTCTATTCACATTAAGTAAAAACAAATTAATTCCCAGAGTTATTGAGCACTAATATTAGTTGAAGTGTAAATAGCCTAAGTTATTTAACTAGTTCACTCAGTAACATGATCGTCCAGTCCTTCCCTCCAACTCTCTCAATGAAAACCAAAAGCAGCAATATTAATTACCTGCTTAAGACCAATCAGGCCGATTGTCCTAGGACTATGCTTTTAGATGGTGAGCTACTGAGCATTGTATTTAAAACACTTAAATCTAAAGAAAATAACAACCAAGATTTATTACTGATTTTGCTCATTTATTCTTTTCTATGATTTCACTTTACAGTATTTTAAAATTTCCAGCTTTGCAACACTATATTCTGGAATTTTAATACTACAAAAAGTAGACTTTGATATATCTTGCTGAACATAAGGATCAAGACTTCAACAGTCTATTCTGTTGAATTATTTCCTTAAGAAAAAACCCTCTACTTATTAGTCTAAGCAATGTGAATAGAGTGGTGTTTCATTTAATAATGTACTGAAAAGATCCAGCAGCTAGAAACTAAGATCAACAATAAAAATGTGCAGACTCTCAAGACAGAGAAATTAACTGCTGGAAATAATATGACATGGAGGATTTGCAATCATTAGAAACAAAGTGGGTACAGATCCAGTCTCTGAATGGGGAAAATAGGAATAGTGGACAAATTCCAGGCCTTGATAACAGAGTTTCACCCAGTCATTCCAGAGGTCCATGCTACTCAGGGGCTAAGGTAACACCTTTAATTCACTTTTCTTCAGGGAAGTATTGGAATTTTTTTTTCATCAGGTTATCTTTTCACCTCAGACAAGTTGAAGCTTCCCACCCCATCTCATCACTATCTGGTTCAGAGAAGACAGGTGGCACTGAAGGCACAGGCAGGATACCAGTTCCTGTAATTCTAGGGCTATATGAGACAGTCATTTTCCCCAACATGTTTGCCTGGTTTTGTCGAGATTATTCCTAACTTTTACACTTTTTGCTGAATATATCTATAACACAGCTACAGCTGCAATCTTCTTAATTCCTTTTTTTGGTTGTATACACACCTTTGAAAAATCCCACCTGGGTTTTAAAAAGTCTCCTTCACAAAGCTACTCTCTGAGTCTGCTCTGATTCGCCATGAATTACTTAACTACAAGTTTTCCATATCTGCTCCTTCAACTCTGCATGGCATAATTACAAATGTTCTCTCTGCATATTTTTGCATATTTAACTGAGAGACATTTCATGTTAATGCAAAGGAAATGTCTTAGTACACACTTAGTTCATATGTTATGCCCACATTCTGCTATGCCATTTACTTCTCAATTTCTAGATAATCTCTAGCATACTGCAGGTATAATTAATAAACAGCAATTATAACACAATATAAGTTACAACATAAGTACACTGACAGACTATCAGCTGAAGGTAACAAAATGTAACTCCCCAAACTGCACATTATAATTAAGAACCTTCATATGAAATCCCAGCTGGAGAAAAATCTCATCACAGGCCAGGAAACAGACTACAAAATCAAATTAATAAGAAGGTAAATTTCAGCCTTAGGATGTTGTGTGTTCTGCATGCATGCCAGACCTCAGAAAACTTTCTCTTAATACTAGACACAGGATCTGAAGCAGTCTGGAATGGTTGAAGCACAAGATGAGCAGTGCTATGTGGTGCTTTGCATATGGTAGCAACATGGTTTAGAGGAACTCACTCATCCATCTTGGTACCATACATCTCTGCCCAAAATATCATTTGACCAAAGCATCTGTACTCTCTCTGTTACTACCTTGATGCAGAGCTACAGAAAATACACCTATTGCTATAGAAATCATCTACCAGACAGCAGTCAACTGCATGTGCCAGCACAACTTAAGCATCTTTCTTTCCCTGGCAGTCTTTCCTTCCACAAGACTGCAGACTCTCGAACAGAACAGGACCACTGACATAGTGCCTGGTGTGGAAGTGCTACTCTTTGCACAGAGTTAAACGTACTCCACAGGAGCCGTGCAAGCCACAAGCCTCTGAAAGCATGAGTCCTCTCTTGAGGAAATAATTAATCCCCATCACATAGAAAGAGGGGCAAAACTTGATCAGTTGGCACTGAGCTCAAGCAGCTTCCCTTCTCCATTCTGGACTACCTTCTCAAATATTTCACCTCCTTCTCTCATCCAAAAATCCAAAGCAAGAAGGTAGAAGCTACAATAAAAGCTGTAAGATTTCCAAGCTTGTTACTAGTAGTTTCTCAAATCAAAGAAACAGGTATAACAGGTATAATTTCTCCTCAAAGTTCCTTGTGCATCCTCAGAACAACATCAGAGCTTCAAGCAAATAGGGCCCTCCAGGAGCCTGCCCTCCACTACATTTCCAGACAAGAAAATTTGTATTTACATGATTAATAATGTAATTACTATAATTACTTATAATAACATATATTAGTATATATTATATGTTGGTTAGTGTAGTATATAGTAAGAAAGCAATATAATTGCCCATATTTATTAGAAAATATTTCAGAAAGGTACTGACTTTTTGAATTGACTAATGACTTTTAAAGTTTAAAGCAACATTTAATATAAAAGGAGAAAATATAACAGGTATGCAAGCTGTATTATGCAATCATTTTACTCAGGTTTTTCAGGTAAATTCAAGACCTAACTTTATTGAGCTTCTTCATTTTTTTTTCCCATTTATAAGATTCAAACTGCAGATCTAAGTTTTCCACATAGCTTAATTTCACAATCATGAGTCTATCACCCAAGGTCCCATAAAACTTTTTTAAAATAACTTCTTCAAATGCCACAGCTTTTTCAGAGGCTGAATAAAATGTGGCACTTCAGCCATCACAGCCATCCCCAAGCCTCTTGATTGTTTGAGTCTCTGGAAGCTAATGGAATGGGGCGACTTCGTCAGCAAGATTTTTACAAGCCATTTTAACTGCAACAGCCAGCATGCACCATTGGCTCCTGCTCTAGCATGCTGTGCTACACCCCCTTCATCTCATCCTTGTTGAAGCTGCTGAAGCAATGCTGGACTAATCCCAAATGTTTGTGATAATTTTTCAAAAGAGTTCCTTAATTTCACAGCAGTTCTTGTGGACCTTACTTTACACCGATGAAGGCAAACAGCAACATGCAGAACAATAGCTACTTTGTTCACCCAGTAACACAACTGAAACTGCCAGGATTGTTCTAAATTGCTGAAATTGCTAAGTCTTGCTGCACTACATTTAACAGTTTGTCTATAAATTGAAGCCATAAAACTGAACTTTGTTATTTCCCTTTCCCACTCATCCTCTCTCAGAGCAAATACCAACTACTTGGTTACCCACATTTCATTAGCAAGAAAAACATCCAGTTAACTGATAGAAATCTGGTAACCAGAAACCTTGCTTCACTGTTTTAACTCCAAATCTGCAACTATGCTTCTTCAGCTGGCGCTTTGATCACAACAATGCCACTAAAAAAGCAGTATTTCCCACTACACAAAAATTGCATAATGAAAAATACTTTGCAAATGCAAGGGTTTACATGTGGTTGATTTGGTGGTTTGGGGTTGTTTTTGTTTTTTTAATAAAGCCCCAGCAAAACGTCCTTTGTGTAGAAAGAGAGAAGTGTGAAGGGACACAAGTTCAGTGTGAGGAACTCTCATTTCTTCTTTTTACCCCTCACTGCAGCTTACTCCTTGGCATCCTGGGTGACCCAAAACAGTCCCTTTGCGAAGCCTCCATAACAGCCCATTTGGATGTCTGTCCGTAGGCAGGCTAGGAGAAGCCGCAGTCTGCAGGCAAGCAGAAACTCCTGCCAGGCTCCTACAGCAGCAGCCACTGCCACGAAGGTATCACAGGACCTGTTGATCCACTCTGCAGCACTGGCACCTTTGCCTCTGGCTCCTGCGCCTGTAAAGGTCAGGGGGAAACTAAATACAATGTAAGATAAAGGTACAGAAGCAAAGGCAGAATAGTCTGTACTGAAGTGCATTAATAAACCAAGCTCTATAACAAAGAGTGAGTCACACCAGACACCAGTCACATTGCTCCTGATTAGCTTAAAGAAAAAAAAAGGGGGGGGGGGGGGGAGAAACAAAAAGGAANAAGGAACAAAAAGGAAAAAGCAGACACAGTTATATAACCAGACAGAAGATGGGGAGAGTAGCACCAACCGCAGGGCAAAACCCCAAAGACAGCTATTCTATACCAGAAGTATCAAGTTACCATTCCCCAAAATTACAGCAGGTGTCAGTTTTCAGCCATTCAGTAGTAAGGCAGGTCTGTGTTATCCACATCTCCCACCTATAGCTGGGACACCCTCTTGAATCACTCAGGTTGAGCACACAGAAAAACCACCTGCACCCACAAGATGATACTCCATCTCCCAGCAGCTGTGAAAGCCAAACCAAGACCTAAAAAAGCCTGCTGTGGTAAACAAACTCTAGAAGGACCTACCACCTCCAGACCAAACGCCGATCTCCCGGCAGCAGCCATCCAGCACTCACTGCCCCCTGACCTGCAGCACCATTTACTCCACCATGACTTTTTTGGTGAAAAAAATCCCTTCTCGACTAAGGTACACTTCCTCAACAGAAGGAGGCTTCTTTCTTTGTTGCCTCAGTCTCACTTACAGTATTAACTTTCCCCATTGTGCACTCTGCATTCTCAGCTCTTATTTTATCTTCTGTCTTCTCTCCTCGATATAAAAATAAATACATATGTATTTTTTAATAGGAGGGGGAAAGTCATTTCAACATATTAAACCTCAGAAAGCACTAAATGCCTTGCCACCACAAAGCAATCCAAGGTGACAAAGGCTCTTTATAAAGATCCACCCCTTCTCTTAGTGCAAATTTTCTGACTTTCTTCTCCTAAATGAGTGCAATAAAACCAAACTATTAAGGATTAATAGGTACCTCTTAGACCATGATGAAAGCAATGTAATGTTTCAGTCTGGAAAAAAAAACCAAAACCACCTGTTAATTGAACATAAGACAAGTTTCTACCTAAAGTCCCAGCTTCTCAAAACACTGAAATTCCCCTCCCCTTTCATTTTCTGCTTCTTATTAGACAAAGCAAAGTCATTAAAATGTAACACCTTCCTTTTAGTACTGAAAAGATTAATGTTGAGGAAAACAGAACTTTTAGAAGCATAAAATATTATTTGGATGTCTCCTAAAAGGCAGGTTTTATTCTTGGTTTGCTTTTTGTTTTGCATGTATTTGCAAAAAGCACTCTACTGATTTTGGATTTGTGTAGAGTGAGTTTCATTCATTCATTTAAGCGAACTTCAGTGATGCTGCTAACCAAGCTACTGTTTCATTTTAAGAGCAAAACCAGAAAAAGCTTATACTAGTTATGCTACATATTGATTTAATAGTAATAACCAGAAAACCTAGCAAAACCTTCCATAGCACAACCACAACTTAGTTCTGTTCATGTCCCCATCTGCCCTCATTTATTCTTTTAATTTCAGCATGGCTGCTCTTTGGGAGAAAAATACTGATATTTAACTGCCAGTTAGTTGTATTAATAGAGATTATGCTGCATACATTCATACAGACCATTTCAAAGTCTGATGTCATTAAAACAGATCTCAAGATTCAAACTATCATTTTGCACACTTGCAGTGTAAACAAAGCAGATGCCTGTTCAGCTACAATTTACATAATACACCCATCAAAGGGGGGATGGGGGTGGGGAGATGGAGTTTGGCAATTCTTCATATTTCAGCTGTATAGAAATAGAAAACATAAAATACCTATACACAATTTAACACCAAAAAAACACAGCTTCCCAACAGTTCCTATCACAACAACACTGAGGCACTTGCTCAGGCTTGCTGTATGCACGGACTACACCAACGTGTGTGAGTCTGAGTACTGTCAAGCTGGATAACACCTATTAGAAGACTAGTCAGAGGAAGAGAACTGTCTCCAATGTACACAAACTTAAGATAACTTACAATTATACCTCCACATAAGCAATATGACTCACAATTTAAGAAATCTCACTCTGCTGAATAATAGAAACAGCTTCATTGTTAGTTATGATGTAATGAAATCAACTAGTCAACAGTGACAATACTATACAAACCTCTCTCACTTGCAGCCTAGATTACAGCATTTACAAGTAAAAAAACCTATTTTCTGCTACTTTTTCTTCCCTGTTGTGACAAATGTTTTACTTCATAAAGAACCTTTAAATGACCTTTTAACTTAAACCAATACAAGCTATTTAAATCATTAATTTCTCACCTGCAAGTCAAGCTGCATGATTGTTCTCACAGCTCACTTACAAAGAGAGTAGGCAAAAGGTCGCCTTGAGCAGTAGGCAGTGGCTTGAATTTTGTTACCAAGTAATAAGCCTGCCACAGAAATAATGACCACATGGCAGCAGACTGCTGGATGTAAATCCCTCTGCTGCTTAAAACCAGATTTTGGATCAATATAACAACAATCCCCAAAACTACCTTAGAAGAGCAGCAAGAATAAAAAGCATCCGTGCTGGTTTCACTGACTATGCAAATTAGGACTAAATTGAGTAAGTGTAAAAAGAAGAATATGAAACAGAATACTTATCCCTGCGCAGTCATCCACTAGCATTAAATACCTCACCACTCAAATGGTGAAAGCATTCTAAAGACAGCCTTGCAAGCTGCAAAATAAACACTACATTTTGTAAGTGCCCCCCGCCTCTTCCAGCCCTGCTCACCCTTTTCTACCCTAAGGCTTCAGTTCTTGGTTAACATCTCTTCAGCTGAAAATAATTGCCTGCCTCCAAAAGGCAACTAGGACAGTGTCACTCCTTAATCAGCAGGGCAGCTGAGCGATACGAGGCATTTCCACCTCCTCCCTGGAGTAATTGCAATGTCTCCACTAGGCAGTACTGCAACATCAAGATCTAAAACCACTTTAAATGTGGTGCTCTTCTCTAATGAGAGCCATAATGCAGTAAGGTCCTCCCTGAAAACCCACTTCACACTATTACACCAGCTGCCTATTAGGACCTAGCCTATCAATAAAACTACCACCAAGGATCAATCAGTGTAGCCTACATACAAACCTCAGGGAAAATCCATTTGCAGAAATGAACTCACAACACTTGATATACCTAGATATGTTTTTGTAAGCAATAATCAATGGTGTTATCTTTAAATTTTTGTCACAATATGAATATGGTAAGAAGCAGCAGCAGATCTGCAAGTTCTCATGGCCTGGCAGGGAAAGGATACCAGTAAAATTACAGTAGATTTATCAAAACAGGATTAATTTATATCTCTGCAGAAATACCTAAGAAAATAAAACTAGATATCCATTCCACAATAAATTGCAGAGATGGAGAGAAAAAACCCCACACTCATGGGGCTTTACTAGTACACTTGCAGTGGGTAGACCAAGAAGCTAACATGTAAATCAGAATAATACAAATTTCAGCTTTCATCGGATCAGGAATGCATGCTGCACTTTCGTTCCACAATGAAACACGGGCATCTGGAAATTGCATGGCTACCATTTCACCAAAACAAGTCACTTTCTCTTCCCCACAAAACAAACTTACTTGAAAAAGAGCACTCAGCCATGACCCTATGTTTTCTGTAAGGACAAGTAGATACACCGTTTCTTTCCATCCGTTTTTCATCCAATTTTCCATCCTTCCCAACTCTGCTCCCTTGTTAGTTATCTTTTCTTGAAGTATGACACTAAGCCACAGCCCAAACCTGTGACAGACACACTTATTCCCTGCCCCAGACACATTTCATTTTGCAGTTTATTCAATGACCTAACTGCAACTGCTCCTTTTTTCTCCTCTACGTGTTCGAGATGCACATTTTCAGCAGAACTTGCAGGAAATAATTTTTGGATACAACATCCAAGGGCACAGTTCGGTGACCAAATGTAGCAGACCACACAAAATATCTTTAAACCACTGTTTCAAGTACTGCTTCTCCTTGTTCCATGAAGCTCAACTTCTTTTTTTTTTTTTTCCCAAACTATGCTGTAAGCTTCCCAGGGAAAGAACCATACCCCACATATGTGTATACCACAAATTCTCAACACAACTAAGCTCTGCTTGGGACCCTTAAATGCCACCAGAATATAACAGCCATAGTACCATAAAACCATGAGTCACACCTGAGTCCAGCAGCTTCAGATTTTTACAGGAAATGAAAATCCTAATTGAGAGTGACAAACACTGTCCTTTTGCAGCCCTACAAGTCCTTCCTCTCCAAACAAAGGGAATTACCTGATTTGGTTATTTTAGATAGCCTTTGATTGTTGGGATGAAAGTTTCAGAAGTCTTCATATCCTCCTCCATAACTGAATCTCAATGATTCAGTTCAATCAGCTTCTTTTCCTTTCTGCTCCCTGAACTTTTTAAAAAGATCACATTTTCATCAACTGTAAAAGACTAAACTGCCTTTGGTCTACCCCATATCACAGCCACACAGAAACCTTTAAACCTCTTCAGACAAACTCTGACAAGCAAGTGTAATTAGATATTAGAAGTAATGCAAGAATTTCTGAAAATGGAGAAAGTAATTTTTGCTATGGGACATCTGAAATATGGAGTGCTTTGTATCTTTAAAGTTATCACAGGCTTGTGAGCAAACTTAAAAAAATGTAACAACATGACAGCAATGTAAGTAGATGCAAAAAACCTGATTACAAGTAGGTTTTGGTGAGTCCTTAAAATATAAAAGTTGAGAAGTAAATAAACTGTATTATTTCATTAGAGAGCTGAGATAGGAGAGGGGAAGTACTATGGAAAAGGCCACATTTTTAACAGTTTCCTGTTCCACTAGAACACTTCCTTGGTTCAACATATTGCTTTAGAATGCACATCTTCATGGCTCTCCTGTACAAAGATAGCAACACATATTAAAGCTCACAAACATGCTTTCAACTCAGCAGACGGCCACAGCAAGAAGTGTAAAACTGGATTATTGATCTTCACTGCTATGATGGTTTATTCCCCTTTACATGTTTCAGAGATAGGCTGTTACTCACATGTCTCAGATGTAAAAGCCAGAGTAGCCAACCTCAGGCTTGGACCAGATTGCTCCATGCTCCTGCCAAAAAGCTTAGCAAGGGGTTACAGGCAAAGTCCAGAAGCATTCCACAACAGCTGCAGTCAACACTAGGCTGCTTCAGTGAACTCCAGCTTGCACCTGCAACAAAGCCCATCTTGAAACAAGCAGGAGTGCTTTCCTACACTGCTGTAAGCAGCCTACTGGCTTACAGCTGGGCTAACAAGATAGCACCTCTGCTGAATTCTGCATTTTGCTGTGCATTTTATTAAAGCTAACGGCTTTCACCCTCCCACTCACTCCCTCTGCTACAAACTCAAACACTGAAAGCAATGTAATACCAGCTTTTGAAGAATTGTTGCACAAACTTTACCAATCATAACAAAGCTCCAGAAAAGACAATCATATTGCTGGTGCTGTGCTAAATGCCGCATGCCCTGCCTCTTCTTCTACATGCTTAACCCTCTGGCACACAACCCACTGTTCCTTCAGTGTTACAAGACTGGAAAATCTGTGTCAATGTGGCTATCTGTAGCACATAATTTGCAACAAAAATGGACAGTTGTGTGTACATTGTTGTACAAGATAACATTAGGAATTTTAGGCAGCCAAAAAGCAAATTTTATGTACAATTCTTCTTTGTCCTAGGTGTGAAAAATGCTACACATATGACCCAATTTACATTAACTACATAGACTAGTCACTAGAAATTAACTATGACTTTGCTCTACCCATGCAAATATCCAAAGAATTAGACAACAAAACTTAAATTAAAACAATTTATAAGCAGTTTGATATTAAAATTTAGACTGAAGTGGTCTTCATTATAATGAAACCTGAATTTTAAGTCCTATGGAATACACTTATCTTTAAAAGTAAAGTATCAATTCTGGTTTTTGTCAAAGGTTCTGAAATAAACAAAATGAAGCATCAGTATGTCAGCTACAGCTTTTCTCTTCGAGTGAAAAGAATAATTTTATGAAACTTTTGGACTTCACACTCCAGTACAGGCAGTATCCACCTGACACTGTTCTAACTCACAACAGTACAAATAGTTCCATCAATACATTTTCAAAAAAACGGTTTTCTGAAATAAACACACTGGTTCAAAACTATTTTTCCTCTTTGTATGCTAAAATTGATGGATATTATTATCATCAGTATCTCAGTGGTAAACCTTTTCTTCTTCCTTTCCATAAGCAAGATTCTCATAAGAATCTTAAGATATGCCAGTATTATTAAGTATAACCTACAAAATGCCTATGGCTTTACTGTCAATATTCGCCTAATTTTAACCCTAGCCAAATGTTTCTGTCTGTGAGGAGAAGGTACATTCACAGGTGACAACGTGTAAAGAAAAAAATTATCCACATATTGGCTGGATAACTAAAAATATAATATCTCAGTATTAATATCACATCTACAATTTTAAAACACATAGTCCTAAAAACTCCAGGCTTGAACATCTTAAGCTCATGTAATCACAAAGGACTTTCAACATCACAAGAAGAGTTTTTAAAAATGTCTAAAGACATGATTTGATTACTTTTGAAGAACTTTTGAAGTCACAGCAGCAATCACAACTCCTAATGGACATCTAAACAAATGTTTTTACAGACCTACTGGCTGTAATAACAGTACTGGGTTAAAAATCCACACTTTTAATCAAGATATTTTCAGAAGCCAGCATAAAACCATGCAAACTCTGAACAAAGGCTACATTATCTCCTGTGTATGTATTTATTCCAGCTGAGATTTGTGCAGGCAGACACTTCAAGATCTACATGAACTGATCACTTGGACTCCCCAAACATCATGGTCTGAATATGCATGCACAGAGCTGCTGCAGCACCCTTCTAGCTGGAAGTGCATGGTCAGATGATCAGGGTCTGTCCCCTATTTTATGTATGCACCTTCAAACTCCAACATGTGCTTTCAAGATCCTTAATTTTCTCCACCTCTATGCATCTCTATGTGCCTTTTAGGAAGTTTCAAGTAGTATTATTTATCCAGATTTTGCCACGAAACAGGACGTATCTCCTGTGAACAAAGAGGACAAACCTCACAAATCTCCTAAACAAGTTTTTAGGACCCTGAAAGGGGAGTTAAAATCTTAGTAGCAAAATACAAAGAAGCAAACTACCAAGCTACACAGATCTGGGAGCAGGAACAACCAGACAAATGAGGTCCTCACTGGGTGCTGGCAATCACAGAAGAGAACAAGTCCCTCATCCTGGTCTTTCAATCTTATCCTGAGCACAACGTATATAGGATAGAATCCTCAGTTGGTCATTTTAGGGCCACACACCTTATCCACCTCTCCTTGCAGGTGTGGTTCATTTTCTGCCAGTTTGAGGACTGCCTACGTTAAATATAAGCGCTGACCTTTTTGCATGCCAATGCTTGGTGTTACTCCTTTTAGAGAACAACACTGTCTAAAAAACATGCAGATAAGGTTCAGAAAAATGAATTTACTTACAGCAACTTAGTCACAAAACTGACTCTAACTTAGTTCAAACCACAACAGCTCTACATAGGAGCATACAAAATGCAACACAGAAGGAGGTAATATCAAGCTGTCTATACCAGCACTTGTATATTTCAACACAGAGGACACCTTGGGCTATTTCCTGAGACTGCAGGAACAGCTTGCTCTCCCCACTAACATAAGGGTGTATCAGCCACTATTCTGCTTAAGAGACTACAATTTAAGGTATACCTCATATTTTTCTTCTTAAAAATTAAAATCTTATTCTACACAGAATTTATTTCCCTCAAACCCTTTATCAGAGACAAATCTCCTTGCATAGTAGACATCAAGTATAATTTTGATGCAAAATACAGTAATGTGAATAAATAGCAACTGAATTGGTGAAGTGATGTCAGCACAGCTATGATCAGAGTCAGAGGACCATCTCCAGAACATGACATTTACCCTGAAATGTCATCTCAAAGTCTACCAAATGGGGAAGGGACAGCTGTGTCCCTTAAAAACTCCACACTTCAAGGAATGTAAACAAGGGATATTGTTACAATGAAAGATCTAGTTAAAGCTTTACATGTGTAACATTTAAAAGGATTTCCCTTCAATTTTTTATCTTTAATCAAAGGTTATAAATGTTTAAGTGATGGCAGTTGCCATGGAAATATGCAGGCCAACATCTCTCTGTGGGAACCTCAAAGCTCCCTTCAATATGAGTGCCACATAATGACAGGATCACATTAACACCTTTGACTCCCAAAGCCCATTTATTGCATAGAAATTAGCACAGCTGACTCCATTCACCTTTCACAGACAAACATTAACTACTCCTGCTCAACTGATTTTCTGCTGCACTCACTCCCTCCCCAGAGATGCCCCCAGACCTATCTTGCCACCACTCTTCATATAGCACCAAACTGATCTTCAATGTGTACAATTTTCTTGGCAAACACTAAGCAGAAGACAGAGTGCAAAGGGCATCAAATGCATCACCTGATCAAAAGTATAATTTCATTATCTATTGAAAAATTGCTTTTTCCAAAGCAACTGACGTAATAAACCTGCATCCTGTTCCAGATTATGATGGTATAGCTATGAAGAAAAGAGAGGCTGACACAACAATGCATATGGAATTCTCAAAAGTCAACAATTAAATTAGCAAAGAGAAGACAGGCTCTGAATAATGGTCACTTTTTCCCCCGATGGCTGTCAGTACTAAGGCAGGAAAAATAAGTTCTTAGAAACCTCAGTGGAATTCCTGAATATAAGCATGTACCATTTGATGCACAATCAATTTATGCACATAGGAGGCTCATTCCAGAGCAGATCTAAGCAAAGCTTTTAAAAAAAAAAAATCTGTGCCAAATAGGCAAATTCAACCACTGGAGGATGTCTCCATATCAGAAATTTAAATCCTGTGAGTAAATACTAATTTTAGCTTTAAAATATACATCCTTAATTTGCACAGCCTTACCTGTTTGTATAAAGTAGATATTTATGTTACACACCTTCAAACACTGCAGTAATAAATCCCATCGACATACAAGAGATTCAAGATACATTTAAGCATTAGTTATTTGAACTTCTGAAGACAACAACATCTCAGTTGTATCTATTCTCATTGAAAATAGCTAGTCAAATATTTTAAACAATTAATATGCTGCATCCATATGAGTTTGGGGCTTATTTATTTAATTAATTCTTTGAGGAGATATAATTGCACATGGAAGAAAGCTCTTAAGCCTCCTATGAAAACATCCATCTTACATACTTACCATACAATCCTTCATAACTAAATCTTCTGCAAAAGAAATGAAACAAAATATCCATTATAGATCTCATTTACCTAACAGATAATCAGAATAAACTTCAAGGCAGTTGATTAATTTCCCTGACACTTGGGAGTAAAAAGGTAGTCAGATCCAACTGAATGGTAAACTTATTTCAATAAGGCCAAGCAGCCAAACATGCAAATGCAGCTTTTCAACAACCAAAATATCAAGATGAAAAAGGCAGCCATTCTCTCACCTAAGCAAGACTAGATTTTAAATAGGTAACCAAAAATATAATTCTCACTCCTGACAAAAAAGAGATATGTTTGCAGATTTTGTCTGGGTTCTTGGGCCTGTCAGGGCAGGGGATGGGGGATGGGGCTTTTAGTTCCATCAAAGGTATTCTTTTTGTACAGTTTTGATGAACAACCACTTTTCTGACAAATGGACCCTTAGGACCCATCTGCAGCTAAGACTGGAAAGGAGAGGGGGGTGGTGATCTGTGTGCCCATACATATGCATCTCTAGCAAATCCTTAGTAATCATGCAATTGCATATTTTGAGTGAATTGAGTGAAAAAAGGAATGCATAATTTCTTGCCTCTGGTTCTTTTACACACCTTTTATTAAAAGAAACAACAGAAATACAGAGCTTTGAGTGTAACATTGCTCCAGCAGACTCTTATATGCAAAACAACAAATTAAAGCATTACTGCCCTGTTACTACAGCACCTCTTTTCTTTTTTTATTATTGTTGTTGCTTTTTGAGACATCAGGACTGTATGCTTGTGCAAGCCCCCATTACCTCCTACAGGTAACTGCTGCAAACATTCCCCACCTAAGCTATGCTCGGTTCACACAAACCTGCAAACAAGGTCAGTGTCCCAGCTGCTAACTTCTGTGTGAAGAATACTCCCCTTTATAAACTCTTTGCAGATCATTCTTACTATTCAAATAAAACACAGATTTAGAATCATAGAAT
>WAAB01014579.1:170265-188345 GCA_013389865.1 Piaya cayana | reverse complement strand
GATAAAAAGAGGTCAAAAAGAAAGCCAGTGTTGTAGCCCACGGAGCACAAACCCATGCAGAGGGGAGGAGGAGATAGGCAAAGAGTCAGTGAGTGCTGATAGCTGGAAAATGCTAGAGGGACTTTGTCCTCTAGCTGGGCAAAGCTCCCACAGCCAGAGTCTGATCCAGAAAGACAGGAGGAGCGGAGAGCACATGAACACCATACACAGTACAAGGACTTGTGGAGGCCCTAAAATTGGCTGAGCAAGGACTGAGGGCTAGGAACGTAGGAGTGATCCTGGGAGAGGAAATTATTCACAGTACCTATTGAGGAAACCAGCAAGATCCAAAAGGCAAAGCTTGAGGAGCAAAGACTGGAAGCAATTAAATGACTAAGGAGAAGGAAGCAAAGGAAGAGATGAAGGCAGGCTGGAGTAGATGAGGTAAGACTACAAACTGCAAAGAGAGAAAGATAAGGACTGTTGGAAGAAGCTGCTCATGCCAGAATTTATTCCTGTTCACCTCTGGAAGGGGACATCACTATATCATGCTTCCTTTGTCAGCGCTAAGAAAACCTGCCTCTCAATATTGACTCCTATAGAGCACAATCTACTGCTGCCATCAGCTAGTCTGCTTGCTCAAGCGGCAGATGTCAATGAGGTGGATCCAAAGGCTTCAATCCAACTGTTCACACCCACATGGCTCCCCACTGCAAAATTTCTGGCTATCCACTTCACTTGTTTTGAAAAGCAAGGAAATTACACATCCAAAACCACTGCCAAAGTACTTTAAAAGATTACAGAGTGAAGCAACAAACCAAGAGGAAATAGCAGCACTCAGAAGTTTGTACACAGAGAAATTCTCGAAAAGTTGTTAATTTTTCTCAGAGCAGAACCTGAATAACATGAAGTAAATAGGGCAGGGGGCATGTTCTGGACAAGGAAGAAAGAAAATATTGTGCAGCTGCTCTTTAAGTGAGTGCCATCCTATCTGGGCAATGAATAGAGCAGTGATCGTGTAGAAAATATAGTATGTGACAGTGTAATTAAAGACTGTTATAACAAACACACAAAGGGCAAAAATTAAATCAAGCCTTTCTTACCTGGCGAGTGCATAATTTTGCAGCCTAATGATGTCTAAACATGTCTTTTTTGTGTGTGCATGCAACATTAGTCATCACCATACCAAAGCGATGCTGCTTTTAAACAAACTTTAGTTAGCAAACAATGAATTCAATTCCTTTTATTGCAACACCACTTGCAGATCTCAAGGATGAAGACACATAACGCCACAAGCATGCATAAGAGAGACAGTCCTAGACTTTTTTCAGGGAGAGTCTTGAAACAACCACCACATCGTACCAGTGGAGGTGGAAAGCAGCCTGCACTACTATGCCTCATCTTCCAGCACACACTATGGAAAGAGAAATGTTATTATTTTTCCAAGATTACATGAAGGTTCTCTAGAAGACAGTCACAGCCCAGAGCGTGTAAATCCTTGGCTGAATCCAAGGCTTTAAGTGTAGGGACACCCAGCTCTCATGCATTTCTAGACTAATGGTGTTCTGACGGCCTCACGTACTATCTAAGCATGACAACAAATATCATCACTGACTGCAGGCAAGGGAGAAGAAGATTAATGTACTACTGCTAGCAAACATTTCCTATAAAAGACAAGACAACAACACAGCAGTAGCTGGAGCTATTGCTGAGCCTCATAATAGAAAACTGGTCTGAAGAACTGAGTTCAGATCAGAGCAAACCACAGGTCAAATCCACCTCTGCAATACACCTCCCCAAAGCAGACCAAACTTCATTTGTAATTTAAGTCTACTGAATAGCAAGAATGGCAGAGCCTTGGCAAACCTATTACAATCAGAAAAGCTTGCAACACCATAGAGGAAACATCCCACAGTTACCAGGATAACAATGACACTCACCTAAACTGTCACATTTCAGTATACACTGTGTCCTCCTAGGCCACAGGGACTCAGGGTCCTACTTGTCTTTTGGGGTGAAATTGTGTTGTCCTATTCTCAGTTCAATTTTAAACATCAACTGCCTCCCTCCCCCCCCCAAAAAAAATCAGCCTATGGCCAGAGACAATTCAACACTTCCTTTTCTCCCCTTTCACATGGAGACAATCCAACACCAACCTTTCAGAGTACTACAGATTAGGAGCTTACTCCTTTATCTTCAAAGCCTCACAGTCCTTCAGAGACCATCAGCGAGAGCAAAAGGAAGGAAGAAGCCTAGGCTGGCTCCATTGCATAGTGGTCTGGGTTACTCACTTTGCTTTCCTAGATAAGAAAATCACTGACTGCTAGACTACCAGATCTTTTTCACCACAGGCTGAAACCCAAACCAGGCCATTGTCCCAAAATCTCCCCACTAGCTATTGCTGTGGCGTTCGCATATCCCTTCTTCCTTGTTTTGCTGTTGCACAGCAAGGATTTTTAGGTCAGCAACAGCATCCAAGTTTTTCTTTTGTTGTATGTTTGCCCTTGACCAAAATAATGCATTAATAATAGTTACCTCAGTGTTTTCTCAGAGGCATGCAGTGCTTTTACTGCTGTGGTTTGTGTTTGAACACAACCACCACTGACCTTCAGGGTGCATGAGTGCAACTAGGAACAACTTAATAAAATTTAAGAAAGTTGTACCAAATCTAAAAGAAAATGTCTTCCTCAGGCTTCTATAACTTGGGCAGTTTCATATTCTGAGCCACACCACCCTATACAAATTCCCTTTGACAAATTCAAGAAAAGGTAAAGTTTGCACATGTGAAATCCTAAATCTGGGAAACCAGTCACGCCATTCTGTCTACATCAATTATGAATCTAGGAAGCAGCATGACACTGTGTGGCAAAGGGAAGCTTTAGAAATGCAGTTGAGACTTATGCTTTTTGAATGTGAATTTAATGTTAAAGCAGAAATGTGCTATACCATCAAATTAGGAAACGCCAAATCAACATCAAGCATTTGCTACGTAGATGCACGGTATGCGTGCCAACGCTTTTTTCCCTTCTTTCCCCTTCGCTCTTCCCTCATGTTGAAGAACAGCATCTGTTGACCACGTAGGTTGCACAGGGACTCAGGGAAGATACATTATGACCTCAACATACTTTTCCTCCTAGTATATCTGTCTTAGGGCCAGCACAGCCATCCCTGGAATGCTCCACATTCTGCAGTGCATTTCCATTTTGTTTCCCCTGCAACTACAAAAGGAAACAGCATTGTTGCCAGTTTAGTCATCAGATCACATTTATCCCTGCTGTAGCCTTCAGGATTTCACTGAATTTTAGATCAATGGGAGTCTGTGCCTGTATTCCACAGCACTAATGAGTAGTGAGCTCCTTCACTCTCTTCTGCACATACACAGAGATTGAAAGTGATGCTGTTGGGCCCAGCTCCAAGTAAACCTGCTTCTTCTCTCGCTCTGTTACTTGGAAAAAAAAAATTAACAAAAACCAAACCCAAATAAAAAAATAATGTAAAGTTGATGAATATGGGAAGTGGCAGCACTAAACACCAGTCTCTTGCCCATTCTAAGGGAAGAGCCTCACCAGCTGATCACCATAAAATCAGTTTCTAGGTCACCAAAGAGAAATGGATTTCAGCTTCCTAAGTATGCAAGTTGTTGAGGAGTCTTGTTTTTCCAAGAAGATTAGACTGTAGGCCCACTACAGTCTAGTGTGGGGTCATTTACCAAGCTCAAAAATCAGGTGGTGAGAGTGACCATGGGCTCAGCAGCATTTAACAATGCCAAGTGTAAGGCACATACGACATGGCATGACTACAAGCCAAAAAAAAAAGAAATAGATAGTAGCTTCAACAAATCAAGAAGAGAAGAATGAGTGACAATAAATGCAGACACAACTTTCAGAGGACTTGGACAACTTGTTGTTTTACATATATCATCCTTGTTAAACATACTCATGCACATAACAGAGTACCACTATGATGAGCAATGAGGTGTTGACAGTGATATTGCATTTCAATAGGACATGTATATGTATGTATAGTGCACCATTATACTGAAAGCACTGCACTGAAGCTCTGGCTGTACCCTAAAAAGAAGTATAAGTTTGATATAACAGTTCCTGTCTGCCCTCTTCATATGGGAGGAGGGTACATACAGTCACAAGCCTCCTTCAAGTCCTAAAGCTCTGGGACACAGATCAAACTTGTAAGACATCCTAGTTTATATACCACCCAGTTCCAGTGGTATATGCCAGAAGCCCCCAAAACTGCAATAAATCATGATGATAAAATTTAAAATTTAATCTAGACTAATTCATTCCTTACACCTGAAAGCACCCAGAAATGCAACCCACACATTCACTGGATACTTGAAGAAAAAAGTAAGTGACAATAAAGAACAGAAATTTCTCTGCATCAAGAAATTACATAACTAGCTCCAGCTACTGCTAATTAGACCGATTTCCTTTACTCGGTTATTTCCTCTGTTTTTCAGTTAGCTCTAGTAGCAAGATACATAATAAATTGTTATTAAATAGAAACTTAATTGATCATATTACAAGTACTTAAAAGTATAGATTAAGGACTGCATGAAGACCTTACAACAAGCAACCTAGTGCCCTGGATGAAGTACCTGAAGCTATTTCCCTGTGCTCAATCTGCCCTTCAGAAACAGGCTAGAGAGGAGAAATTGTGCAATTAATTTTGTAAATTTGACAGCAACTTCATTTTTTTCCTGCTAGCTTTTTTCATCTACAGCAAGGATTTACTTCTTTTTTAAAGATGGATTGTATTTTAATAGGGCAATTGCCTCAAGTGCTTCCCACTTCTTTCCATATAATACACCAATAGCACTAAAGAAAGACTGTGTACATAAAGCATTTCAATCATTTTAATCTGTCCTGTGAGAGGAGTGAGCAGATGGAAGCAAGGAGAAGACCGCAGTCACACAATCAGGTAGTGGTCTACATGATGCAGACGTCATTTGAAAGCTAGTGAGCTGCAATACGTTTAATGCTGCTGTTCCATACTACTGCAAGAATGCTCCATGTGGTTGAGAAGATCTCTTGAAATTACAAATGCTGTAGCAGCACATTTATTTTTTATAGTGACTAGCAAACATTGACATGAGATAAGCAGACATCAATAGCCAAGTGTCTATAAGGTCGTTATTCCATGAAACAAAGTAACCTGGCTTTATCCTGCTTTCAGAGGAAACAAGAACTCAGAGCAAGGGAAAAACTAGCAAAGAAGGTTGCCAACAGTGTTCTAGAGAAGTTTGTTTCAAAGCAGCAATCTGTTAAACCATCCCAGGCTTTCTCCCAAGGCTCTCGAGCACAACTCACACAAATGTGTGGCAGCAGGCTTCCCTCTCAACCACTGTCACCAAGCCAGCTCTACTTCAGGCATCTCACAACAAACCATGACACAACAGGTTGCTGCAAGTGTGTTGTATACAGTCAGTCACTTGAAAAGGGAACTTGAGTGCCTTACACCTTGAGAGCCCCTTTTTAAGAAGAAAGCTGCTATGTATATGCAGAGTTTGATTTGCCATGTGCAGAACTCTTTTACAACACTTCAAGAGGCAGCTGCCAAAAAGCGAATGCCTGTTGGCGCAGTGGATGAGTTCCCTCTGAATCCATCCCATGTGCACAGCCTCTCCAACACAACTTCTGCAGCCTCTCCTGAAGAGGCTGGAAAACCAGAGGCTTTCCCATTGGCGTAAGAAAGGGATGTTCCCAAAAGTCAGGGCAGAGGGAGGGTATCTGGAAAAAGTACAAAGCAAAGGAGGCGGGGAAACAAGCAATAGGAAGAAAAAGGAAAAAAAAAAAAANAAAAAAAAAAAAAGAAATAGGAGTAAAGGGAGACAAGGAACAAGATGGAGCAAGACAGGAGAGTGATTTTTTTGTTGACAGTATCCATCAGGGAAAATGGAAACAAATACAACTGTCAAAGGAGAATATATGCAGTGAAAGAAATATGGAGAGAGCAAAGGCCAAGAATAACAGCTGTACCAGTGTTGTGTTCAGGTTATTCCTTCCCCACCAGGTCCTAAACTTTAGATGTAACCATAATGGAGTGGCAGGTAGCCAGCAGTACCTCCGAATGGCCCACATAGCTTTGCTGGGCACAGAAAGGCCACCACTCCGCTGCTCCTCAGGTGATGTCGGGTGGCAGGAGCTCCAGGTGCCTCGGTGAGCAAAGCGATGCTTCCCGTTCTCCCGGCCAGATGCAGGCACCTGCAGCAAGGCAGAAGGAGAAGCCGCAGGCTGTCGGGCAGGTCTCTGGTGGATCGCCCCATTTCTCCTAATTACATATGCACAGAAAAGGGGGAAAAAGAGGGGAAAGGAGAAACAAAAGGATTTAAGAAATTTTATTTTTCACATTTACCTATCAAAAGGTTGAATTATTATGAAAACAGTACAGCATGGTATTTAACTACAATAGGTGACATTTTATTTAATCCAAAATACAGAGTCTTTGCATGCTGGGAGGACACGGTTCTAACTAGATCTAGAGGGAAGATACCCAGCAGCAACATAAGGTGAGCACTCCTGTATCAAGCTGTTCTCTGGACCTCTGGTGAGATAGGAAACACTGAGGGAAAAATATGGTGCCACTCCTAATTTTTTTTCTGCAGAACATAACTGGTATTCTGCCCCGTTTAAACAGCAAATAAATCTGTACAGCTCAGAGGAAGTAGCAGGAGATGAATTTCAGCAGCATGAAGGCTGCTTGTTTTCTGCTGCCCCTTGGAAGGGTCAAATGCAGTCAAAAAATCCCAAGCACCACAGACAGAAAAGTGCACAATACATGCAACCAGAGCAAATATGAAAATGCACATCTGGACAACAGAGCTTCATTCCTGCAAGCTAAATAACTGCCACATCTGGGCACCTGGTGCCACTGAAGCAAAGAAATAACCTGAAGAATGTGGACCTATGGAAAGGGTAAGATGCAGGGAAGGGGAAGGAAGAGGGTACAGATTTCCCCCCAATTAATTAACATTTGTGCTACCTTTAGCCAGGCAGCTCCTGGAACATGCCTGGTAGACTGTAAATCCAAGTACTAGCAGGCATGCTTGGCTCCCGCTCCTCAGTATACTCCTCCCTGGCTACTTGCCCACCAGTTACACCACTATGAATTACTCATCCAGTCGAAGCAGGAAAAAAATCCTCTGCCAATCCATTATACTTGCTCTCCTATTGCGATTGCTGCAAGAAGGGCCAGACGGAGGGCAGGCAGGGCCCAAATTGTGGTCCATCCCCAGTCAGCACCTAGGGGAAGGGCTGAAACAGGAAGGAAGCCAGGATGCTCCTGAAAAAGGACAGTCCCTCATCTCCTCCCTGCATTTGCTGTTCTCACATTGTGTCAGCTCTGCACTCCCCAAACTCTTCTGGGAGCAGATTTAATTCACTACCACAGAGACATTAATGCAGTGTCCTTTTTTATAACCTAGATACACTATCCCACGCAGGAGTGTGACAGGCTCCAGAGCCTGCGGGGCAGCGTCACTGAGAACGTGAGAAGCAACTGCAGGAGCAAGACCACCCATTCTCAGTATCAGTAAGGTCTTATGTTCACTGAAGTATCAATAGATCTGCATCAGGCATGGTTTGAGGGAAAAATGGATAAATAAAAGATTCTATCAAATGAGATTTTTAACTTTTAACAGACACACAAAATAGTACAGTTATTTGTGACACTAAGTAGGTGAGGGATACAAACTTCAAAGTATTTTATTTTTCTCCAAGGACAGCAGAAAGCAGCTAATTATTTCAATAATTTCAGAACTGCTGGATCTTTTCCCTGTTCTTCCATTCTTACAGAATGGAAAGCATCAAACCTGATTTTACTACTAAACGTCATATAGTATTTCTACAATCATGCCACTGTGACCAAATAATCAAGCAGATGCTGCAAGTGGAAGGAGTTAAGCCAGGGAAATTTTAAGATGCTTCAGTCAGAACTCCCACAGAAAAAATAAACATTTGTCTTGCCAGAGTGAATGGAGCATTTTAGAGATCAGTTCTTCACAACTCATTTATTTACCCAGCAGAAGTTATCAGGCAGCAATAGAGTAACAAAAAAAAAAAAAAACACCACCAAAAAAACCCCACAGAATAAAACCTTGGTGCCTTCGAAAATTGTCAAGTGTGTGCCATTTAATTCAGCGGGGCAAGTCCATCTCCCACAGTGCCATATAAAATAATATATATTTTGTACACATAGGTGGCAACACCTGAAAAAGCACAGCAAGCACTGCAAGTTACTTACGGTTTGAGTCCATTGCAGGAGAGGGAAAAGAAGTCATAAACCAAGCACACACCAAACACAGTGATTCCAGTTTCTTTCACCAGCATTGCACACGTCCCAAGGAATAAACTAAGCAGCAAAAAGAATGGGGAGGCAGTGGGAGGGAAATGTTCCCCAACATAAAGCTGATCCACACTCCTGAAAAATAAATTTGATGTAAATATTTTAACTTCTGTTGTATTTTCATGTTTACAACATTCAAATAGTGAGACACTTTTCCTCATTTTCTCAAGATCGTGGTAATAAGTGCTGTGAAAAATCTTACACTGCTAACTGATAAATGAGGAAAGGTTTAGACACTGGGGAAGAAAGTAAAAGAAAAATATTGAGAGGTACAATAAGGATTTGAGCAGAGGAGGAAAGAAAAAAAGACAAGTGGACTCGAAATACTCAGAGGAAGGTAGAGTAAGTATGAAGACAGAAAGGGCAGAAAAAAACCTGCTTGGTGTGATCTAGACCACACATGTTTATTTTAACTTACATGACTAAATGTACCATGCAAGCAAAAAGTCCTCCATCCCACCCACATTCCCCCAGATCAATGATGTTTCCTAATCATTAAATTAACAAGGAACCTGGACCATATCAGAGGGAAAAGGTAAGAAAGAACCAAAAAAACAAGAAATTAGATTCATGCAGGTTCACTACCAGTTTTACACCTTTGAAACTTTCTGATGAAAGCAGAGTTGCAGATTTCTAGCAAACAACTCAAGAGAGACATAAGCAGTTTTCCCACGTGAACATGACGACATAGTGATATTCTTAAATGAAATAACCATGCAAAAGGGGCAGAAATCCTATACAAATAAAGCTATTTCTTATCTATACTTGTTCAGTTAGTTTTACAACACAGAAGAGCAAATGGTGCCAAGTTTTCATCTGAAATGGATGACTAACAGTCTAGACACAATCCTTAACTCTCCCAGGCTGGACGTTTTGGAGTCCCACAGTCACAGCATGTATTTTAAAGGCAGGTCTACCTGTCCATTCTTCACTCTACATACAATTTGCCTTCCATCAAAAACATTTCTTTAGAATGTTTAGCTTTACAAGCCCCTCTCTGGTGTATGATCAGCTGTAATGCCAACAGAACACAGGATCTTAAATGCTGATTTTTCTTGTCTATGTTTATTTGTTCTTATAAGCACTACTTATCTGGCACCGGGGCCAGAGCACAACAGTGGTCGTGGAAGTACCTCCACCAATAACAACTAAAAACTAACAGGTTTTCCTTTGACTCCTCCTCACACTAGAGCATCTCAAGACATTATCACAATCAATAGCAAGGATCCATACCTATTATAGGAGAGAAAAGCCAACAGAAAGAGTAGACAGGCTAGGACATCCGCTCTGCCTACTATACCTGTTACCTAAAAGGAAAGGAAGAGAGACACAGGTGTAAAAGTACATATATAAAAAGGCATGCACATTCAGTGACTGTTTCAGTGATCCATGTTAATTGCTACTATTTTAAGCTTTTTATCTTTTTCTTTTATCTTTATCCCTTCCTCAATGCACTGAAATGCTACTCAGTTAGTGTAGAATATGCTCCCTTTTTGTCTGCTGCATTCCTCGCTTGGCAAAACAAAAGACTACGCCAACAGTTAAGTAATTCTTTACTTTCTTATTAAAATAGTAATAAAGTTGCACAGAATGTATTTTAATTTTGTGTAATTAGGCCCAAATAAGAAACACATCCAACTCCCAGAGCAGAGATTTGCTAAAGAAAAAGACTAATGAAAGAGCAACTCATTGGAGAAGGCTCATTATATAGCAGTGAATTAATACTTAATAGCTGAATAAACTTTATCACCAAAACCTGAGAATGCTATGTAATTTACTCTTTCTGAATAATCTGAGTTTATGAGAGTTTTTTCTACATAGTAATTAACCAAATCTTTGTATAAGAAAGGAAATACTGAAGAAGAACATAAAAAAGCTCTTTTTACAAACTCTTTCACTATTCCATTTCATAAAGATCTAAAAATTGCCCATAAAGCAAATAAAAGGCCCTTTGAAATTTTGCCTCTTTTGAGATTACATAATTAAGCTATATTCAGTGCTCTGGCATTTATTTTAACCTTTTTAAGTTCTGACCCAGACAAAAATAAATTCAAAGAGTGCCTCTTCTAAAACCTCCCTTATAACATAAAGCTGTATTATCAAAAGAAGCCTAGCTGATTAGTTCACATGAGACAGCACAGGGAGTAACTGTAAAGCACGTGGCTTTTTGTTATTAAGGTAATCTCTCCTCAAAACTTCTCAGCCATGGCAGCCGTTTCCCTCGCTCATTTACAAAGGCTCATAAGGAAAGCTTGTGATGTCAGTGGTATCTGGGCTAACGACTGCATTTCTTTTTTATTAATTATGGAGAGCTAGACATGGCATTTCTTTCTCAAAGACAGCAAAACTCATTTTAACTACTGAAGTACTTCCCCATGCTAGCTAAGAGACAGCAGTTTTAGCACGACTACGTGCCTAAATGTTTCCTTATAACAAACAGAAAAATGTCCAAAATAAGCTGTTGTTCTGTAAACTTACTATGACGTTTATTAATCTAACTAGTTTTTTTCTTAAGATGATACTTTCAGCTTTTAACTGAAATCAATACAAATTAATCCACGGGTCACATCACCTCTATCTGAGGGATCTCATGCAGAATACAGACCAATGCTCCCTTCAATTTTTCTCCCTTAAACTGATGACTATAGGAGATGATTGAAGGCGTGTAACAATGTCCCAGCAGGAGAGCACAGCCTCACCAAGGTCTTTCGTTTCAGAAGACCCTACATTTTTCATCAGCTGAATGACTGTCCGCTAATTCCTAACATCACTGCTTAGGACTGTCAATTAGAATTTAGTGCCAGGGTAAAAAGACAGCAAGTATGAGTACACTTTTTTCTTAATGATTCCTGCAAATTATTTTAATATAGTATGTTCTCACCTTTGTTCCTCCACCACAAAAAATCACATGTACCATATTTGATATGATTCAGAGGTTGCTTTTAAAAAAAAAATTAAGTGTGCATTCATTTTCAGCTTCTATGCCACTGCTGGGTTTTTTTCTGTCACATACTTACAGCCTCGGTGTGAATGGGATGCACAGCAAAGAACAGCGCCGTGACAAAAGCAAGTCGACAGTCCTTAAACACAGCTTTGTCACAAGTGTACATCAGCACGAGAGTCACAAGACAGTGTAAAATTACATTCACTGCGTGGAAATAGAAGGGGTTCATACCAGCCAGCAATATGTTTAACCTGTAAGGAAAAAAAACAGAACTATTACTAGACTGGAGAGGTCTTGTAATAGCAGGACACCTTTCAAATACTCTAAATTATATGTTTATTACCTGATTTGCAGTCCTCTAATGTAAATGCTATTAAACTAATTAGTGAAAATTGCTCTGAACTTCTGGTTTATCTGATTAAGGAGAAACCACTTCTCCAGTTTTTTAAATATGTGGTTGAATTTGGCAACCTTCTTGACACCAAGATGAGGGAGGCTTGTGCCCTCCCAGTGAAGTTTATTGCAGTGAGATGATGTCTGTGCTTCCTTAGCAGCGAATAACATCAACTAATAACAGAAGCACAGCACTCATCCTGTTTCCCTGCTGGCACCTTCTGTGGTTGTCTCAGCCACGTGGCAGCTATACAACACGCGTGGTTATTTTCTGCTATGGAATAGATATTTTTGCTTGGGAATAGCAAAGACAAGGACTCAGTAAGGGGTTAAAGCATCTGCTTAGCATTACCAGTACATTTATTCCCATTTAACTTTCAAATTACTTTCACATACTGAAGGTTAAGCATTTAAATAAATACCTTACTGACAACAGGACCGCACTAAGGAGCTGGTCTAATAATTAGCATTATTTTTATAAGGGCACCGATGTTAAAGATAAGTTAGCTAACATCACCCTAGGCTCAATAAGACAATTAGGGTACATTATTTGTGTCAACTATAAAAAAAACAAACCACCATAATAAACTGTTATGACATTTGTTTGACAATGTGTATTAACACATTTTTCTGGTCACTGTTTTTTTACAGTCAGCTTGCTTAACAGCTGCTGACAAGCTTTACTTTATATGCAGCTGAAGATAATTCTCTTTGGAACTAACCACATCTGTGCACTTGGGTAAATATATAGGCATACACATACACACCGTGCCTCTGTCTAGGGAAGACTCCATATATGAACAAGGAATTTGGAAACAGTAATGTTAAAGGATACTTTAAAAAAAAAAAATACAAGACACCCAATAAAAAGAAGACTCAATNTTTTATAAGGGCAGCGATGTTAAAGATAAGTTAGCTAACATCACCCTAGGCTAAATAAGAAAATTAGGGTAGATTATTTGTTTCAACCATAAAAAAAAAAACAAACCACCATAATAAACTGTTATGACATTTGTTTGACAATGTGTATTAACACATTTTTCTGGTCACTGTTTTTTTACAGTCAGCTTGCTTAACAGCTGCTGACAAGCTTTACTTTATATGCAGCTGAAGATAATTCTCTTTGGAACTAACCACATCTGTGCACTTGGGTAAATATATAGGCATACACATACACACGGTGCCTCTGTCTAGGGAAGACTCCATATATGAACAAGGAATTTGGAAACAGTAATGTTAAAGGATACTTTAAAAAAAAAAAATACAAGACACCCAATAAAAAGAAGACTCAATCTAAATATTTTGCACATACCTGTAAATATGCTAAAGGATCAATAATCCTTCCTGTTATTACAAGCTTCCCATGACATGCACGATGCAACAGTAAAGCCACGGAGCAGTTGCTATTATGATAACACCTTAGTTTTTTTGTAAGACAAAGAAGGTGTGGTGTGCTTTTTATAAATTCTCTCTGCATTCCTTTCTCATATGCAATAAGAGTGCTATCTGTCTTGGGCTGCGTTTTCCAGGTCAATCTAACTTTACCAGGTTAGAAGTTTTATTTGCATGTTCCTGCTCTGTTCCCACTGGGGTGTTTGTTAAGTCAACAGCTGAAACCCACAGAGTTCGGTAAAAGTGAGATTTTAGCATGACTTGACCTTTCCCTTTGAAGTTTGGGTTGATGCAGCTGCATTCTGACAAGACATCAATCTGTGTGATTCAAGAATACATGAAGAGTTTGGGCTTCTTTTTTACCCGCCCCCCATTTCTCCTGCAAGCCACTTCAGGGCAGCAGCACACATCACTTTCCCTCTATGTGAGGGCCAATTACTAAAAACCACAACATCTGACAACATTTAAAAAAAAAAAATCTTTCATTAATCCCCATGGATCATGTCTGATTGCTTCCCATCCTGCAAATCCAGTCTACTAGGAGGAGAGGCAGAACCTTGTAGGGCATGGATCTTCCTACCCACACTGGGCCACTATCACAAAGGCAGGGCGTACATACGACACCCCTTCCCGAGGCACAAATCAAGTCGAAAAGGCTTGTAAACTGTGAATTATCCAATACAAGTTATTGGAAACAGTTATGTAAAAGCATCAGCATCACAGCTTGGCTATTCCCCTGTGCATCGTTTAAAGAGAAAAAAAGAAAAGGCAGAACAAAACACAAACATAACCATAGTAGTCAGGTAAGCCTTCCATTAAACAGCAAACTCCAACTTCAGCATTCCTTGGCATATGCTTTAAATACCATCTTTGGTGGTCCATGAATGCTAAATGTGAGTGTGTGTAGGTGCTATATTCACAGCAGTGGTTTTTGCTGCTCTTTGCTCTCTGTCATAAGAAATTAGGCCACATGGCAATGAAGGAAAAATTCTTTTGCCTTGAAACAATTCCAGCAGAATAATTTTGAAATGTTAGCAGTGGTTGAGTTGATTGTATGTCAAATGGGTGAGCAAATCAGGGGGTTCCAAACAGCTCTAATCCAGAGCTCCCCAGCACATTCATGCACCCATGGGGAAAAAAAAGGCAGCCTACTACAGAAAGCCAAATATCCTCCACTGTGGAGCAACTACAGAGCAAATTCTGGGCAAGGGAGAGGGAGGGGATGGGTAAGTCAACAAAAATAACATCTTCCTTCTTACACTTTAATACCTGTGCAGAGATTCAGTCTTGTCTTTGTTTACTGATAGCAGCATTATCACATAGTCGGGTAGTAATTATACACACTATACAGCTCAGGCAACAAAAAATGGTAAAACAGATATAGGAAACTCAAAATTAAGTAAGAAGGTTTTTTTTTTTTCTCCAATACAATGTTCCTAAAAAAGTTCTGAGACAATAACTTTACTCTGGTATGCGAGTGGAGGTTTGTCCTTATGTCTAAATTGGCTGATAAATTGGGAAAATCTCTCATTTTTTAAGTTGCAAGTCCAAAAGACACCAATATAATAATCATCTCTCACTTGCAGCATCAGATGGGCTGGAAGACCTTAGCCACTTCTGCATGAAGATCATAACATCTGCTTGAGCTAAAGCACAACTTCTAAAATACATGTTTTAGCCTTGGTAGAGCACATAGCTAGGAGAGTAGGTGCTTTGGGCTGGCCAGGCTTTTTGAACTGACTGCTTGTCAAACCAGAAAGGTGTTGGCAAACAGTATTCTAAAATTTGGGGCTCAATTAAACAAGTGACCACATTCTTGGGAATGGAGACACTTGAATGAGGAGACAACACTATCTCAGACAAGGTAGTCTTTCCTCAGGGGAGATTGCTTCAACAACTCTGCTGGAAGAGTCTCTGGAGTCAAAGGGAATTCTAAGCCTCCTGAGAAGTGGTAAATGGCAGTTCAAATGAAGAAGTCCTCAAAAGGCCCATGTAAAAAAAAAGAGGGGAAGAGCACATACATGAAGGCACAGACTCTCAGTACTACTCAAGATTGACAAATATCTTCTCACAGACCTGATCAGCATCTCCCAAGCTGCCACCAAAATAAAAACTCATTACAGAAATCTCAGCATCTGTCACAAGACCCACCAGGGCAGGGACAGCTGAACGAAAACACGTATTCAAGCAAAGACTCTTGTCCCAATGCCGGTTTTGTGTCTGATTACTGCAGCATGTGTGATTCGGTATGTCACACCCAAGGCAGAGCACTGCCAAAACTACATGCGCAAGCAGGAGGTATATACCAAAATAAGAGGTTTATGCCCTAGCACAGAAACCCCTTGATTTTGTCAAGGGTAATGGACGTTTCCAAGGAAAAGCAGTATAATTTGCCTTGCCACTGACAGTAGGTTTTCTGTGCCTTCACTGTGCACTCTAGGAAAAAGAATTACATAGCTCTGCTCACAGAAGGAGACTTTCACAGACATCAGCTGTTGAAGGTCCTCAGAATAGAGCTTGTAAAAGACCTCTTCAGAAAAAAGTAAATCACTCTTGTTCTTAAAAGAATAAGCAATATCTATCAGCATCCCTAGTTAACTGCTTGCCCTTCCTTCTCCCAGCAGAGCTGCCTTGTTTGAAGAACAGCATTTGTACAGCAAGGACTGCGCACAATCCTGTCCTCAAGCCATGGGCACTCACTGCTCCTCTAGATAACTAGTCAGGCAGGGATGCATCTCCTCAGGTAAACAACTCCCCATGCAGAAGGCCTGGAAATCAAGCAGGATCCAGCGACTTCATCCTTGCAGATGCCCAACCAGAAGGGTCTATGCTGCAGGAGTACAGGCTTACAGACAAAGCTTATACATTTCCAGTCACAGTACATAAACACTACCCCTGGGCTCTGATGTAATGCTTTTTATCCACTCGTACACAGGAAGACTCATTCAACCTTTTTTAATACCTCTTATGATTTAATAATATTGTAAACTATAATTGGAGAGTTTTTCTTTTTATAGACTTTGTTATTATCCCTGGGCAGCTCTTGTTTAGTTTAATCTGTTTTATTATTTTCAAAAGACTAACAAAACCTACAACATGTTATGAAATAGAAATGCACGGGATAATAATGGGTTTATAATTTGTTATAGCAAGTAACACTTAATGGAAAATCACAGACCATCCCACACCTCACAAAACCCCCACAGTTTTTATAGAGGAAGGCTCACATGCAGATTGATGTAAATTAGTCTAACATACAAGGATGGATTAAGTTTCCTGTGATCTTCCCTTCCTTTTGAAATTGTGTGATACAAATGACAAACTTTATGCAAACTAATGCCCTATTTCAGAACACGACGGAATCTCCTTATGAACTCCACAGATGCATCTACTTCATGCCAGGAAAATGAGCACTTGTACTCCAAAAATAGTGCAGCTGCATCAGTGGCAATAACGGTTAAAGCTTTATGTGGAAACAGCTCAAAGATTAATGAAAAACCTGTAGCCGTAAAAAGAAAATAAGTCCCCTTTGCAGCAGTGTTTGTGCGATGGCCAGAACAAGCAGAGCAGAGTTTTCATCATGGTGCAACAGCACTTTGTGCCGATAATCTTTTTATAGTACAGTACAATGCCTCAGAATTAAATGGACAATAAGGCTTAAAAGGTTTGTTACTTGATTTGCTGTAACAAGGATGGGTGAGAAGACAGAGGCCGTACCAATTTTTGAGCTACAGCAATTCCCTAACAGCACAACAGTTATCAATTACAAGAGCACTAGTTAAGTGTTAGCATTCAAATAGGTTATTGCTTTCCAGCACAGTTAGGAAAAGAAAACAGAAAGCACAATTAGACTGGAAAGCAGCAGCACCTTGGAAGTGGAAAATGAGCCAGGGCAGAAATTTCTAGTGTAATCTTAGAGACTGTGGCTTGATGATCATTCCTGTGCTAATACAAAAGATCATTCACACAGCTTTAGATTCGTCTCCACAAATGGCCATGCAAAACTTTACAAAGTCAGTGAACAGCAACATACAAACTGACAAACCGAATGTGATTTTACCCAGATTTTGAAAAAAAGAGTTTGTCTTCAAAATCATTTTGCAGTTTTGCCTTGGCAAAAGCAAGGCACTGAAGGAAGGAAACAACCCATGAAACTCTTTAGCAGCCATCAAGCAGTCTTCCCTGGAGCGCTGAGAGAGTTAAGAGACTGGATATGATCAAGAATCAAGATAAGACAATTGTTCATCAAGAAAACTACACTAATAGAGATTGAGTCTTAAGTCATTTGGCCTAATGAAGAGAATATTTCAAGCTAGGTAAGAGAGGTTTTCCACCAAATTTAAAGTAAGTCTTGTTATCTTTCAGTTCAAGCTGCAGACCATTTTAATTTGTACAGAAGCAAAACAAAAAAAAACAAGTACAGTAAGTGAAAAGAGAACAGCTCTTTCTTTCTCTCTTTCCTTTTAAGTCTGAGAGACAACAAATGAGAAAGCCCAGGAAAGCAGTCAGAAACAGAGCAAGTAAATGCAGAGATATGCCTTTAGCAAACCAGCAGCAGCCAGAGCACTTTATTTTCATGAACTCTAAAGAGTATTGACAGGGATGCTCCTGTGGGGAAGAAGGTTGGTCCAAAGCGCAGCCTTCTAAGTAAAAGACAACAAAAGAAAATTAAAGGCGACATTAGTGCAAGAGGAATTGGATGCTAGATGAGAGGAAAATCCCTAGGAATTGCTAGGTGTTAAATAGAGACAAAATGCCACTGAAGGAAGCAGCAAATGCAGGCACGACTGGATTCACGTCAACCATGTCTTTCAGGAGAGTCTGCCTGGACCTTTTAGTGAACACTTCCCCTAAAAATAAAAGGCTTTTAATTCAAAAGACAGACAAATTTTATCAAGTGTTAAGAACTGAGAAAATATTGCAACTAGGCAGAAGTCCCAAGGGTTTTGCACACATCTCTTCTCCCAGGCATATCACAGAATCATAGAACAACCAGGTTGGAAGAGACCCA